>JAMKCH010011727.1:0-26550 GCA_023653785.1 Ophioderma brevispina
AAGCTTCGCCGAGCCGGATTCTGGCCCGCGGGCCGCATGTTGAGAACCCCCGAAAAAGAAGGGCCTAAAATGCACATTTTGGCCCATATCGTCACGCTATTTTAATGCCTCCCTGTTCTGTAAGCCACTGATGATATCATGCATCCATGACCTGACACTCATTCAATGCATCAGTGACACTGTTCATGATTTGAAATGAATCATGCAGGCATGACAGTAAAGTCTGACAGTGTGAATGAGTAGGCAGTGGAGTATGGCATTTTCCATGTTTCACTTTTCAGTTTCAGGCAGTAAAATGGCCAGGTATTATTATTAATGGGGTGGTACCTGCTTCCTCCAACCAATTCATTGTTACTTCTTGAAACTTAGATGTTGTGCTGTAGTGTCGACAATAAACCCAGTAACGAATATTTTATTTATAAATTTCAACTTTTCACTTTGTAAATCGTTTGCAGGGTTTTGCTCTGTTTTTGTAGAGGGCATCGACCTTTCATGACCTGCATTGATTGCTGTCGAAAGTAGACAAAGGTGCGTTGCCAAATTGATAGCTGGTTACTAAAATGTATCCCGAAAACCACTTTGCCGGTGGATTTTGTTACAAACCTCTGGTCATTGCCTGACGGTACATCGACACGAGCAAATAACAAGAAAAAAATTAAAATCGGTTGTACCAAAACTGAGTTTTGCAACGCGCATTCAATCCTCACTCCAAAAATGAAAAAAACACTGTCCCCGAAGGACTTTTTCCATAAAATTTGGTATAATCACAGGAGAACATTAAAATAAATTACATTGCTGAAATAAAAGTGCTCGAGTATGCTTTGGGGCAAAACAAATTTTGATAGGCCACCAAACGCGTAATTAGCTAATTAGCATATAAACACCATGGCCCATTTGATTTGTTTCCACTATAAGATATGCGCAACTGTATTTAGGCAATTACATAAACTTTTGGGCACGAAAAAACAAAATGTTGTTGGGTTCCACGTGACCCCCCCCCCCCTCCACACACACACACACAACATAATTGCTGTATCAATCATGGTAGTAACATCCGATACAAATCGGTCCATTGAACTCTATTGAGTTGAGCCAAAGATCTAGAGTGGTAAGCTAATCTGGAAGGGCAAATTTTCTGAATAAGAAATTGATTTAAATAGGTAAAAATCAATTTATACCATTTTCATCGAAATCTGTGCATTTTTGACCCCATTGTAGATCAAAAGATTGACCTTTGGACCTTTTTGCTCACTAAACTCCTGACATGAGCCAACACCCACAGTCCCCTTCCCTACCACACTAGCTCACATCCCGGTGGGGGACCGGTGGGGTTGGGGATGGGGGGGTGTTGGGGATGGAGGACTGGTGGGGTTGTTGGGAAGGGGACTGGTGGGTGTTGGGAAAAAGTTGGAGATGGGGACGGGTGGGGGTTGGGAGGGGGCCGGTTGGGTGTTGGGGAGGGGCGGGGATGGGGTAAGGTGGTGGGGCGGTTGTGGTTGGGGAGGGGGAGGGTGGGTGTTGGGAGGGAGAGGGTGGGGGGTTGGTGGTTGTGGTTTTGAAAATATTAAAGGAGTTGGTGCCAAATCAACGAACAATTTGGTTTTGTCATACACTGCAAAAACTGAGGTGTTAAAATTTTACACCAAGTCGGTGTCAAGCTTGTGGGTGTTAGTTTAGGTGTTGAAATTAGATGTAACACAATCGGTGTTGCATGCATAATGTAATTATGGATGGGTGTTCCATGGTTTATGATTTGTTAGAGGCAAGCAATTACAAAGAAGCACAAAATAACAAAATCAAGCCATTTATATTAAAATATCACATGTTACAAATATAACTGTTACACCAACGTTGTTTAATAACAGCAGATGGAGTGGTTTACGTATGACTACAGGAGAGTGTTCAATTACACAAGTAGTGTCAATTGGACACCGGCAGTGTTAAAAAAATGATGAAAACACCATTATGTGGTGTAAAATTAACACAAGCCGTGTCATAGCATTACATTGTAACACCAAAATGGTGTTTAGATGTAACACTAACATGGTGTAATCTAACACCAGCGGGTGTAGTCCCGTATTGACTCATGATGGTTGTTAACTTTAACAACCCCATGGTGTTAAAGTTAACACTCCAGTTTTTGCAGTGTATCAATAGCCTATTCATGGTGAGGACGAGATAGGACGGGGGTGCCAGGAGAGAGAATAAAACGAACCATGCACTCTAGACTTTATTGGGGTTATTATTCAGTGTTAATATTGCTCAGAACTAGTTTAGTGTCAAGATTCAATGAGGGACTATAGAGCTTTATTCTACTGAAGAAAAGGGCACAAAATAGCGTGACTCTGGAGGCCAGACTTAGTGCAAAACTGCGTTTGTGGAGGTTTTGGTGCGAAGCTCAAATTAAAGGCTGATCAGAGATTTCCCGCGTGGGTGCATATTTCATATAAAATTGGATCGAATTGAGCCACCAAATTTATTGGTAGAGCTATGAGTTGCAAAAATATGGGCGAACGAAGTCCAGCCCAATATTTTAAAATCATATAGCGAGACCAATAAGTAACTTTGGGCGTAAATATCCGATTTTATGATTTTCATGTTTGGGATCCGATATTTTTCAACATTGGGACGCCCTCAAAACAGGATAATCAAACAACTCGGGTTTTTTTTTTTCAGATAATAGCTGGTTGTCTTATACTAATCACTGTGTGAAATAACAAAACTAGGCTCCAAAATCGAAGTTTATAAGAAAATCACCACGGCTTTTTAGTCAGGAGGTCGCGTGATTTTTTTAAGTTGATTCGGTCGAACCAAGTCTGACAGGGGGGGTGAGGACACGATCTGCTCGATTGGGGATTGGGGATTCCAAACGGTAAATTGGGGGGAACTGTACGTGCATGTTACTGTGGCAAGTCTCGCGTCCCGTGACTTTAGAAAACATCATTCTCTCTTAAACCTTTGTTCACAAGATCTTAGTACTCTCATTGATAAATTAAGAAAAAAATATTGGATTCAAAATCCGTCGGGGTTAGTGGATTAACCCCTTTGCAACTAGTGTGTAATTTCCAATTACGTTCATTTAGAGTTAAATATTAGTGACCAGGGCCTCAGTCTTTCGTCAAGTCTGTGTGTAACCGTCGATATGAAGTAAGAGCCTCCTACCGTAAGTCTTTGAAACAGACTAACACCTGGAAGTTGATGCCGATTTGAATTTGCTGTTGCTGTTAGTGGCATGTCCTACCCCCCCCATGGGCCCTGACCAAGTGTGAAAGAACACTGGCACACCACGCTGAATCTCGCAAGGAAAATGGCAGCCTCCTGAAGTATACAAAAACCATATGCGTGTATGTTTTTTTGGAGTAAACCTCTGCCTCTCATCCCACAGCTTAGGGTAAGCATTTTATAATGACCAAAACAGGCATATAGGGAATGTATTGTAGGCCACCCCCCGTGACGTTATTGACCCCCTAACTCACTGAAAAAAGCAGCGAATGACTGGCATATACGTTATGGATGTCGCGAGCCCGAGGTTGCTCTGGTTTTCCACTACGATAGCCACACCATCAAATATGTGGTTATCGGCTTTGCCCAGCTGCAACCCTCTACCACACACAGTCTATATACATGACTTCAACAAGGTTTGATGCAATCGGTCCTTGAAATGTACCTTTGCAATAGATCACTACATGCTACCTTCCCATCAGGCGGTGAAGGTCATTAATCGCAGGCAATCGGTCAACAGCGACCACTCTTTGACAGGCAACACAATTTGTTTAGCGCATGAGCATATCAGTTAAGCTGCTAAAGAGAGCCCATGGCTCTTCAATCAGCTATTAAAAAAATCCACGGAGTACGATCTTCACACGCTTTTCCGCCAAAGTCTTGGCGTTTGTAACGCCCTGCTTCATGCTCGTACATTGATTGTATGTAAACAATTAACATACAGCATTTCCCAATTATCTTAACTTTTTGATTTGAGATTCACAAAATACTGGAGAATGGTGCTTTGGACGATAATATCATGTCATCTGATTTAGATAAGTTGTCAGCATATTTATACTATTTTAGAAGATTGGGCATGTAAACCAAAATCATGGTATTCTGGTGAGCATTCACAACTTCATTGCCCAGTTTGGGAGTGTTGTGTTTGTGGAATGTTTAGAGTCCTGGGTGTTCAATTGGGTCCGAGTCCAGAGGTCTGCGTCTGTGGCGAATCCAAGTCCCATGGCATGGGGCCCCCGGAGGTGCGAGTCCATGGGACCCGATGTCCAACGAGCATGAGTCCAAGTCTGAGTGACTCGGATCCTTGCCAATTAGTCCGGACGAGTACTACTGTTCTAACTCCACATCGTAGGCGTCACGCCACGCGTCAAATCTGCAATGCGTCAAATCGCGTCACACGTCAAACTCTGCAAACCGATTGACATCAAAATCGTGTCATACAGGCTTAGAAGAAACACTAGGCGGAATGTTCCAGACAACCAGAGTCATGTTCACAACGGAAATGTAAGACCGAAAAGAACATTACAGTGGGGCTATCTACACAGGACACTAGTTCTGCTGAGCTAACCTTTGTGTCTTTCATTCACCTTTTAACATTGGACATTATCGATATCAGCTACGTAAAGGTTTATGCGCTGTACATGGACTTGGTATAAACAATAAGCAAATGCCAAATTTAAGTCATCTGGACATCATCAAGATTTTTCAAAACTTACTCAAACAGGATCTTACAATACTACAGAACAAGAATCCACACGTTGTTTTCGTTGCCAACAAACGAAGCCGTGTCGACCTGACCGCCAAAAACTCCGAAAACTGGCAATCCACTCACTCTGACAGGTTAGGAGATGTAAATAATTCTGCGTTTGAAAATTCATCCAATAGTACTTGTTATTCGCCATTGGTGAAAACAATGTGTGGTTATTGGTCTGTAGTAGTGTAAGATGCTTACAGAGTCCTGTTGAGGTGGTAAAAGGTTTTGAAACATCTTGATGATGTCCAGATGACTTTAAATTTGGCTTTGCTTATTGTTGATAACCCAGTCATTGTACAGCGGCATAACCTTTACGTTAGCTGATATACGATACTGTCAAAATGTTTTTAAAGATGAATGAAAAGACAAAAAAGGTTATGCTCAGAGCCAAGCAACTACACAGGACACAGATCCGAATCAATGTATGGTGGTACTCCAAGATCCAGAGTTTGTGAACGGGCTTCGGGACTGTCTGCACGATGCACATTTTCTTTTGGGGGGGCGGCTTGCCATTACAGCATGATTGTTGCGACAAATCAAATCTATCGCGTAAGTGCGTGCCCGTCAGTGCGTAATGGAATCGGCGCGTTATATTATGTTGACACTGTGTGTCTGTGATGCAAAAGAAAAGAAAACCGCGAGAGCAGCGTGTTCCTATCCACACTCCCTATTTTTCAAGTTTGAGGGTGACGTTACATTGCGCGTTAGGTTGTTGAACCCTAGAACGAACGCGCTGCCTTTCATCAACACGCAAGTGAATATCAAAGGCGGCACAATCGAAGCGCTAAAGCGAATGCAGAGCCCTGTCATTACGTATACGTCACCATCATGACTCAAGACCGAACCGAGTATACGCTGTGGGCTGTTGCAGTGTGCAGTAACACGATACTCCTAGGCTAGGTAATACACAATGATGCATGATGGCAAGCCACTGGAACATGATCCGCTCGTTGTTGTAGATATCCAACAAGCCGTTAAAGACCAAGCAAAACGTGACTGTGTATTATAATGAGTGTGGTTCGGTTACAATCACGTGGTGTAAGTGATTAGGCCAATTCAAGCACATGCGCACCAAACGGGAGTGATTCGTCACGTCAGTCAACCCACCAATAGTCCCGCCGGGCCCGGGGTTGAATGAAAAGGAGCGACGATACGTTTTGCATGAGGGAAGTTCATGATTTTGTGAATGGACCTAATATCAAAAAGTGAAGTGCTATATATTTTATGCCTTTAGCCTTTGGGCCATATTTATTTGTAGTTTGTTTTAAGATTCTGAAATAATGGGGCCTGCCTCTAAAATAGTCGAAACCTAATTCCAAAAAAGTAAAATAAAGGCGTGATGGCCGTATAATAAAAAAATAGCATAATGACTCATGAGCCAAGAATTCCTTTAGACACTTTATTAGTCTGTAAATTAAAATACAAAATGAGCAGTGGCATTCCCCTTGCCAAACCACCCCACAGCCCCCTCCCCAACATCCAGCCTTCCCCACCCACTTTTCTCAGAGTTATTGGTATTTCTTTTTAGGATATTTTGATGCGTCTATAAAAAATCGGTAAGTGGGGGCTATAGCGTCCGGGGTCTAAAACTAATATATGCATGTCGATTCGCCAGAGTCATGTAAAATTGTAAAAGATCAACTGGTCAATATAACACTTGCTTTGTGTGTGTGGAAACACTTGTGCTGTGTGTGGTTTTCGGTCCTGCGGTTGAGTGATCACTCCACGTGACTTCATTATAAACGGACAACCTCATTTCATCAACAAGCCACGTTTGCCTGTTTTAACGGGCTTGGGATATCACCATGTAAGTATGTGTGAGATATAGGACATGTTTGACAGAACATATGTATCATGGGTATATGGTACTATTTGAACTCGTATTAGCCGATGTTTCCAATCCGACAATACACAATACTTGATCATCAAATCATCAGTGCATGCCAAGCCTAGCCCAGCCTTGCTTTCCAAATACAAAATCGCACTACCGGCTCGGGCTCGGCAATGGGTGAACGAGCTAAATATACTAGCCCATCTCTGTAACAAAACATCCACCTACCCCGCTTAAAACCATTATACTCTCCATGCACACACACTGGTTCTTGTTCATTGTAAAGCGCCCTCCGCCGTTAAGTCTTGAAACAGCCTACACCCGGAAGTTGATGCCATGTTGAATTTGCGTTGCGTTAGGTTGGCACTGTCCTACCCCCCTGTATTTATGGGCGCATGTTGGCTGTCTCTCGCCCAAAGACCTCTTTTTTCCATGTTCCGGTGCCTCGGTTTTGAATCGCTAGCCTTACACCTATGAATTTCATGTGAGTGTCCACCCCTCCCCCACCCCCCCCGTGGAAATTAACTAAGGGCAGGGTCATATTTGCGCAGGGGGAATGGAGGAATTGAGGGATGTCGAAGAAATTTGTAAGCGAGAGATTGCACCAATGAAATTTTTCCATCAAAGCACGGAGGAAACAATGAGCTTTCAACTTTTCATTTTTTTTAACGGAAGCCAGGTGGGAATGCGACCTTTCTCCCAAAAAATTTTAAATCCTCCATTTCTCCTGGTGTAATTAATGCAGGCCCCCGTCCCTAATGTTTTTTTTTTTTTTTTAATTAATAAGATATTTAAAAGCAATTGAAGGGACCTCTATAAGGACAGACAATAAATCAACAATGTGTAAAATTCGGCAGATTTATACGGAAATGCTTTGGTTTTGTAATGCTTCATCCTACAGCGAAGGCCAATACCTCGCTACGAAAGCGGCCTTCTTCCCCAAAAACTAACTCGGATAAATAATGTCACTAGCATGTAACCTTACATACTTCATATTTCACTGAGGATACAACTATATAGTTTGCGATCTTTACATCACAACGGTATTAAAGTACAACGCGCCGCCACTGTGCCGCAATGAGTTGTTGCCATTTCAAGCATTAAGTTTGGTGTGCAAGCTGGTTTTCTTGGTGGCACTTTACCAATTACTCATATAGTATTCTTTTCGAGCCCTGTTATGATCAATTGCTTTGTAAAAAACATACATAAATTCTTTTATCAATATCTTGGTTTGATTTTTTTCTGGAAATATTTGGTTGTGGAAAAAAAATCACGAATTTTTCAAAATCCTATTCACAATCAACAACCGCCCAGCTGTAGCTTGTCATCAGAAGCTTTCAAAAACTCACACTCTGAAGCCCGTACCAGCACAACGCTCCGAGTTACCCTTTCGGCAGTCACCCGTTAGCAACTTAAATCTAAACTCATAAAAGGTGGTGCCAAGCGGCGTGTTCTATGTTTACCATGCTTTTTCCAATGGGGGCGTTGAAAGTTCTCGAAATGTGCTCATTTTGTGAATGACTTCTCGAGGTATCTCACCAATAGCTACCAACCTTACATCTATTTTGTCGATTCCGTTTTAGAATGTTAGGGAAGATATTCTGCAACCCATATTTGAGTGGGAATGAAATAGCATTATTTTTGAATTAATTGATGATTTCTGTAGAATGTGTTTGTTCTCTACGCACCACCGCACCACACGTTCAGTGCAGTACATGTAATCGGTCAACCGCTACGTATAGGTGGTAACTACTGCCTATTAAAACTATGGACACGAGTGACTGTTGTTACGGTCCCCTTGACCAGGCCAAAACCACCTCTAACTACTGATTCAAACTCCTGAATAACTAACCAATACATTGTGATGATACAATTTTAAAACAAAGTTTCATTTAATTGGTTTGTCTAAATCACTCTCAATCACACATCAATTAGGGGTATCATCAATAATCAAAGATTCAATCTATAATAAAGTTGTTAATTTTAGATCTACTAAACTTACGACCTGGTTTGTGCCTTCTACGCGGGCTGCTGCAAGATTACTATAAAGATGTACAACTTGCAAAGAGTCCTGCGAATATCCAAGCGCAAAACTTCAATTTCCCATAGTGGTACGTGTCCACGACGACTTGTCCTTACTGAAAAACCAGCTTCCTATGGCTCCCGATGCTCGGAGGTCGACTAATATAAAGTCCAAAGTGATGTAGCTTGTTTTATCTTGTGGATAAGCTCAGAGGCCACGAATACGTAAACGCGACCCGGTTTACACAATCGGACGAAACTTCTGGAGCTGATACTACTATGACAATGTAACCTACAGAAGATAATTTGACTGCGATTCTGTCGATGTCCACTTGAACTCTGCTAATAACTTGTAGCAAGAAGTTAAGAAACTCTGCTAATAACTGTAATTGAGTAAGATGTGATGATACTCTTCCTCATCTCTCTCCCCAGGGCTTTATATATCCTTTCAAAACATACTAAAGGAATCTGGTCTCCCTCTATATGAATCATGTGCTAAATATAGTTCCCAGTATGTCATGAGTCTGGAAATGCCTCTACCATTCCCCATGTACTGTATAGATTTGGATTCTCATAGCAGCTACCCCCTGACTGTGTAATTATGCACAGTGCTCCACCTATAGATTCAGAGAGTTTCATTGGTAGCACATTCTAAATGAAATCACTAAGGTCCAGTACATTCCAGAAGTTTTTCCCCCCTTTTCTGAGCTATTCTGAGATCTTCTGGTTCATTCTATTTGCCTTTACACAAACACCAGTTATGCACACAACCAGGTACATATTTTATAAATCAATTGCTAATTCTTGGGGGCTGTAACAACTGCAATAGTGCTATTTGCTTAGTGGCAGCACCCCAATCAGAATAGCACTATTGCAGGTCACCGAGGGACCATAGTTCGAACAGAGGCTCAAATAAAGGCATTATATATTTGTTTTATACTCTTCAGTCCTTGTTTCATTGATTGTTAAAAGATTTTATTAAAGAATGAGTTAAAATTGAGAGATTAGCCTAGCCCTAGCCTACCCATGCCATGACCCATGCCGGCAGTCATTATGCAGTGTTGTCGTCACCCTATTCTCAATAATTGTGAATAACATTGAACTTTATTTTCACATTGGTTCATTATCATATCACTGAAAGTGTAGTCACAAAAAGTTTAGTGGTAATTGTGTAGAAGGGCCTTTAACAATTATACTGCATTTCACTCTCCAATCAGTTTCAAGCAGCATATGCAACCAAATTAATGTAGATCAATCCATCCCGAGTATTATCATTATATCTCTTCTATCCAGTTTTTAGACTGAACATGCAGGAGGTAATTGTATTTTAGTGATTTTATTTGCTTACTTTACTTTTTGAAGGAGTCTTGGTGCTGGTCAGATTTGACAATGCAAAATTTTCAATCAGAAGTTCAATACTTAGTGTGCCAAGCATTTTGACAATCTTTTATTAGTTATACTTCTAACATAGTAGAAGTGGGGTTCTCAGATAAAATAGGTAGAGTCATGGTTTGGAGGCGTTGTATTTTTATCTAAATAGGTGGTTTAAATGTCTTAACCAATTACACATAACTTTGTTTGTTACTAGCACTTCAGTGATATGATACTGGAAGACCAATGTAAAATAAATGTCAAATGTGTGTAGTCACAATTATTTGGTACTAGTCGTCACCCTACTTACACTACCCCATCAAACATGGACAAGGGCTGTTTTAATCTGCTTTTTATAAGTGTTCCAACTTGTCATTTCTGATCATTTAACCGCTGGAATCTTGGTTTAAGATAACATGTTATAACAACAAACTGAACAAGGTTGTTTAAAACTTAAAACAACATCATTTTAAACAACCCTCATTTTAAACAGCAAATTTTTTGTTCATTCAGAGGCGTCGTTCGTAGTAAGGAATCACTTGTCCGAGGGGAAAACGTCCCGATTTTGCAGGGAGATTCTCCCAGTTCAGATTGTTTGTTTTTTTGTTGAAGGGGCAGGGGGCCACAGTTTTGGGAATGTACTGACATGTGTAATGTACGACAGAAAAAATTAAGCGAGCAAAGCGAGCCGGTTGACCAGAAATTTTTCAGCTTCGCCTCTCAAATATGAAGAGAGGGGGACAACTTGATTTCAGTTAATTGACAGAAAAATTGTTACAAACTCTGAATGTTATTAATGCATGTAGTGGGGTTTTTTTTTTTTTTTTTTAATGCATGCATCAAATAATCATGGACACCTTGTAGACAAACTGTAACGATGGACCCATGCCCCCCCCCCTTAGGCTACGCCTCTGTTTGAGGAGATTTTCCTTGTTGGAGGTAAAAATGATTTTTAGCATGATGATTTTTCAGCTTTTCTCTCCGGCCCAAAAGAGCTCTCTCAGGTGGCAACCTTCCCCCACCCGCCTGTTACACCATTGGTTCACCCAGCCCCCCCCCCCCCCCAAAAAAAAATATCTTTGACACCAAAATAAAAATCCGGATTGAAATACTACGATTTTAAATAAAAAAATTTCAGCGATATAAACTTTTTTCTACAGTTTTCTCTCTGCCAAAAGATTCCAATTTTTGTTTGGCATAATTTTTTTTTCAATCATTTCTTTTTCAAGAAATGTTCTCAATGTTGAACCCATGATAAATGGTACAGAGCTATAAATGGGGCGGACCATGGAAGATGAGTGCGTTTTCATCTGTTCCTTTTGTTCAAAATACCAGGGTTTAAATATATCACATTTTTTGGCATTTTTTTCATTGATTCACAACTCACCCACAAGTTGTCATATAAACATTGATAGGAAAAAAGTGCAAGTCTACTCTTTACTTTAAAAAAAAATGGTGATTGACACTGACAAATTACATTTAAATAATTCATAGGCAGAAAATCGTACGTAGGGTGGAGGCCAAACTTTTGTTCTTTCGTAATTATTGGGGCGTCCATTGAGTCCCTCTCCTTCCTTCACCGTTGCTTTCTATGGTGTATATGGTCTATCATATCACCAACGGTGTCATTCAATGCCAAAACACCAAGGTTGTGTCGAACCCACCCTCTCAGATTTTGTTGAAATTGCAGTCAATAGGACATTTTAGGGGGGCGCGACAGAGGAGGTCAAAAAGGAAAAAAAATCAAAATTCCATTCCGTTTGAAGTGTGGGTTCTCAAAGTTTTAAGACTTTGCTAATATTTTTTCAATGCTAGAACTATATCAGGGTGTAAGAGTCAAATAAGCGCCATCTATTGTGTGGTCCTATTTTAGTCCATTTTGCACCATGGCAAAATTTGAGGGCCTATTTTCACCCTCGCGCTTTAGCGCAGCGAGGGTGTTAGTCGTGATGGACGAATCTCGATTTCGTACGTGACGACTATCAGGGGCGTCATTTTGAGTACGTCGATGAAATTTTGGTAGTATAGTGGGGAGGGGTGGGATATGGGTCGAGTCGGGGATAGAGCGATTTCCCGAAATCGCGGTGTGTTTTGGCCGCTCGGGAGCGGTTTTCGGGCTGGATGTGGATTCTTTGCGCATTGGAGGAAGGGAAATTGGTTATATGCCGTGAAGTTCGAATTGCGCTGTGCATTTGATTTAGAGTACGCCTGCGAGGTTGGCATTTGGCAAAGAATTATCGCAGTGTTCTTTCTGGTTCTATTAGACCTCGGTCGAGTCACGCTCCTTTGTGGGTATGCCTAGCATATGATGGTGTTTGTAAGCTCGTGTGTTCAAGGGTATCACCGAAAATAATAACATCGACAGATCTTCCTGTAATATTACGGCGGTCCAGTAATTTCCACGGTGTAGTCTGTGGTCACCGATCCGAAAGGTACTGCATATGATGGGCTCGGCGAACATCAAACCTTTTCCCACGGTGCTACTTCCCCTAAGCTAGCTAATTTAATATGCCCGATCTTTTTTTTCGCACCGCGTAGTCATGCACCAATCGATTTGTATATTACAACCACGTGGTCTCGTTTATTTTGCCCTTGGCCCCGGTTCCACCAATGGACAAGTCGATTACACATTATGTGACCTCGTGATAAATAAATAGTTGGCCTTGGCCGGCCTGAGGCTAATCTTGGATTTGTTACAGGGAGTCCTTTTCAAGCTGTCGTATGTACGGTTTTGCGGTAGGGTGAAACGTTCAAGTTTCAACTAATTTTAAGTTCCCCCCCCCCCGGACATACGAGCACCATCACCATCGCTTGCCCGGAGTTTACTTGCTGAAATTAGACATCTTTTTCGAAACAACATCTGGACTTTTGATTAGGACGAAAACAATGATTCTTAGCACAATGTTTGGTTAATGCATGGAGGGTTGTCATTAGAACCATCAACATTGCACGATGCATAGACCACATTGCTACAGTACAGTGAGTGTGGTCGCTATTCTTATTAGTAATGTTTTTGGCATTGCAAAGGTATAGCTTAGTGACATCATACAAAAATACAACGGGGATGGCATCATGATGCCCGTGCGATTATGGGAGCAGCTTCAACCGGTACTCTACAGATTGTATTGATCATTGGTTTGTTAAAATTATAAATTCATAGTATTGTTTCATGGAAACACAATGCCCTTGCCCATGTTTATGATGTTTGTTCATGTTTATTTTTCGTTAAAATCTGCTAATAAATTGAGTAAAAAAAAATCAGGTAAAATCCAATTCTTAATCAGCCCAGCCTGAACAATCTCCCGATAAATTTTCATGAAAACATAGTTGGCAAGTGGTGTGTTTAACCCACCTTTTTATTTTCAACCCACCTTTTTATGAAACACACCCTTTATACTGAACTGTATGCGTATAGGCGTGCGTTGGAGCCCTGTGAAGATCAGATGTCATGTAATTTCCTGGACAAGAAACTAACCGCTTATTGTCCCGATTTACCCATTCGATACTTGGGAAGCTGGTCCCAGGATGCGATGGTTATCTCGATGTATGTTTTCTGATGTGAAAGGGGAAGCGCTGAATCCAGTCTGTTGCCTCCCTTGAAATGATGCTTGATAAAGGGTCTTTTATGGTATGGTTGGGCCACAGTGATCAGCGGCAATTTGTGACAGCGCTTCATTAAAGGCCAATAGCATAAGGCGTTATATAAATCTCTGTATTATAGTTATATATTTAACTCAATAACCCACCCTTTTACTCTATGAACTGGTGACCGTGTGTTGCAGTGCGTTCTGAAACTACATCCAGCATCTTAGTTATCATTGGTTTGGAAGTCATTTACCCCCTGTCTTAACATGTCTACAACAAAAAACAGTTAAATTTAAACCAACATTTTGTAACTTCATGGCAATGTATGGATTGTTTTGATTTTTTAACATAATAGCAAAACATACTCCACGCCAGATAGGAATTGTATTTATTAAACCATCAAAACCCAACCTTTGTATTTCTGGATCCACCCTTTTTACAAAAGCACCCTTATACTAATGAAAATTCCATTAAACCCCTTTTCGAATTTTCAGAATTTTATAACCCACCCTTTCTAAAGCGTGGGTTACCAACTATGAATCCCCGGGGGAAAATCCCACATTCTGATAGCAGTCTGGTTGAAGGATTCTGGCGCTACAGATAAAGGCTTGCTAAAAAACCGAAAGTACGTGCATCTCCATTGCAGTGTTACAATTTTGATCTTTTCAATGTCACAAAATTCTTTTTGTTTGAGTAAATATACACGATAACAGTTGATGTATGAAAACCTTTTAATTCATTTTTTATTTTGACTGAAAACTTATACATTTCACCCCATGTATTAGGACTGGTCCAAACAACATTCTTCATCATAGGTTAATTAGAAGTAACCCAAAATAAACAGTTAAATAGGTCAAAGTATTTTTTTTAAAAATCATTTTTTTTTACAAAAAAATTACAAACCCAAATTTGACATTGAAATAAAGAAAAAAGTTGTTATCATGCTAAACATGTTCATTTCATTTTATTTTGATTTGTTATTTTTTAAAATGGAAAAAATGCACAAGACAACATGGGGGGGACGATCGAACAACACGCATAGACGCCGCCCCGTCGTCATTACACGCGGTTAAAGGCCGCACCGCGGCCTTTGTAGGCCCAACAATAGGGGACTGTCAATCACCATTATTGAAAGACCCATCGGGACCCCATCCCACCGTTATATGTAAGTAGCTGTAAGGTCACGTGCTCAGTGGGCGGGTACACCAGCTTACACCACACCGCGGGCACCACACGAACCACATGCCACTGACTGCAGTCACTTGCCCGCATCGCGGCTCACATAAAGATTTACATAGGCCTATATATGATATCACGAAGCCTAATTTTTACTTTACAAATGTCAGTAGGTTCATGTATGTATGTCTCCCATAGGATTTTGTTTTGTAGTACTTATATAAATACGGACAGGAGAACCCGGAAGTGATTTAATGAATATGAGTAAATCAGAGAAGATCACTTCTCTGGTAAATAAGGCAATGACAAACTTATAAACCAATCCGAAACTCGCGTTAATTAAAACGAGCAAAACCTTGCATGTTAGCTCATGTTGAGGAAATTTTCGGCATAATTTTAAGGGCAGTGTAACCTTGAGCTTCCGAGTATCTATTTTGGTTTGTAACGTGCGCAAATAATCTTTTTTAAATTTGATTATTGTGTGTAAAGTATACATTTCTAGAGAAAGGAAAAAATTGGACGATGAACCCCGATGATGGCATCAGATTAATGTAAAACTTTCCTAATTTTGATTGAACAATACTAAAAAAACATGATTTGCCCAAAAATGTTCAGACAGCATAACCAACAATTGAAATTTTATGATTTCTTATGTTATTTTTTAGAAACAAGACAAAATTTGTCTCTGGACGGTTTTTTTCATTTTTTAAAAAAAAAGAGCTACTTTTCGAAATATAAGGAAAATAATAAAAAAAGGGTGATTACTTTTCTTTTCCAAAATTTGAGATATTGGAGAATATCTTAGTTAAAATCGAAAAAATGAAAAAATGAGAAAACCGTCCCTAGAGAAGGACCCGATTTGCTATCGTAGGAAAGTGAAACCTGACCTTTTACTCGGTATTTTTGGAGTTATCTTGTCAACATTGGCAAATTTTGCGAAAATTGAACATTGGAAAAATCCGTGTTTAGTAAAAAAGTGAATTTTCACGCCATTTCAAGCTGTCTCTTTCTCAAATAACTTTACTTTGAAATTCAAAAATTGAGTATGTTGGCAAGTGATGAAAGACATCTTTATGCACTATTGAATCACAAACATTATTTGTCTCGATACTTCCGGAATTAGAAGACATGAATTTCATCTGTTCTAAATCAGCGCTTGTTTACATTTAAATATTATTTCGTTTTTCCAAGATTGCGTTCGCGCCAAAAGTACATTTAAAACACGCGACACCTTTCATTACGCAGCAAAAAAATTCACCGCGCGACCGCGATGGTGCGCTGCGCCGACGGCGGAAATGTGCTTCGTAAATCCGCCGTTAGACCAAGCGGTTTTGTGACTTTTTAAATGGTCAAATAGCTGTTTTAAATCGGCAAAAAATACAGCTCAGGATTGTCTGCAGTGGATAACCTTGGTAACTATAGAAACACAGTTGTGTTTAAAATGGTGCAAAAGCAGAAAATTTGTGTAAAAACAAAAAGCCCAAGGGTTGACACTGCCCTTAGCTATTTAACGCCTTTCCCCAATGACATGATCCTTTCTGCACTGCAATGCAGTTAAAGATATAAAGTATGGATAACTAATTTAGATTTCTCTGCAACACACAGACGTGGGACTATATAATATAATGTGGATACATGTTGCATATCCCACAAATTCATATTAAAAATTTACAGGATAGTCCTATCACCACTGTGAAATATCCAATAGGATTTACTTCAAGCACATATTCTTGATTTTCTTCTAGGGCCTATATGGGCTTGTTTTTTTTTCCTAGTCATATGAGAAAGAAAAGAAAGACCAAGGGAAAAAGACCCCAAAAAAGAAAAGCAACGAAAAGAAGCAAACACCCCAAAAAAACAGAAAGAAAAAAAAACACGGAAAAAGAAAGGAAACGGAAAGAGAGAGGAGAGAGGGGGAAAAGAGTGAGGGGGCGGAGAGGGGGCGAGAGATGCTGGAATAAAAAAGGAGAAAAACAAAGATTGAAAAAAATAAAGGAAGAGGAAAGGTACAGAAACAGAAAAGAAAGCGAGAAAGAAAGAAAAAAAAGATACTAGAAAGAGAAACAAAAGACAAAGATAGCATTTTTAATCTTCATTTGTTTTTAAATTTGTTTATTTACTTGTTCACCCATCTCCACCCGTCTGCATCCGAGATTCCGTGCACACATGGTTTTTCTTTTTTTTTAGAATTGCGTATAGGGAATGGTCACAACTTACATGCACATCACAATGACAGTGTCATCGAATTCGTTGAGAGGAGCTTGTATCACCAATGATCAATAGCTTCATAGGATGTGTATGGACATCGATATTCTCTGATTGACAGTCCCCTTATGTTGGGCTTACAAAGGCCACGGTGCTGTCTTTAACCGCTGGGTCGTCAGGAAGTTGGTTCAACAGAATTACTTTAGCCTATTAAGATATTACCTGTTAAATATTGCAAACTTACGATAGAACAAGTGGCGATGAGTTATAAAGTGGTGATGAGCTGAAAAGTAACAAAAGCTCCAGCCTAGCCTGGGATTATCCTCAGCAGTTTAACACATGCCTGAGCTGCGACGGTGTGAGTTGATGGATGCCCCAAACTATCGTCGAAAGGTGATACGGTTCACGGTTGTTAAAATGAGAAGCTCCCAACTGGAGCATTCCACTCAGTGTGAGGAAGAGGGCGAGGGGGACAATCTGTCAAGCGAGCAGTGATAATAGCTTTACTGAATGATACCGAGTCTTCATTGCTGTACATTAGCGTATGGTAGTGTGTTCCAGTCCCGAGCAGGTATTTGGGAAAAATGGACTTCTAGCAAGAAGTTGTTCTAACGGATGGGTCTGAGCTTGTTAACTGGTTAAACGTCTGTTCTTCACTGTTGTCGGGTCTCTATTACTGGAATTCAAGGTGGTTGTCTAAGTTCAGGTCTAACATTCCATCGATATTTGTGGAATCATTGACTAGCCTGGTGTTATATCGCCTCTGTTCCAGTGATGGGAAGATCAAGGTCGTTTCAGCATTGCCGTCACGGAGCTCTCGCGGATGTAGTTATTGGTAAAATCGCGCAGCACGCCTCTGTCGGTTCTACTCTTATGGATGTTGCGGTTGGTATGTGGGTCCCATACATACAGAACTGCAGAACTCAACGTGGGGACGCCACTAAGCTTTTGTACGCTTGAAAACTTGACCTTTGAGGGGCTGATCCCAAATGCGACGGAGAAAACCTTCAGCGGTTGCTGTAGACCAAACTTTGTCAACATGACGTTCCACGTCATGTCACTTCTGCAGGACATCACAGTCGCTCGATGAGGTTATAGGATGGTAGATAACACAATATCTGCGAACAGGCAAACGTTTGATTTGAGTTCCATCAGGTAAATCGTTAAGTACATGAGAAACAGGAGGGGATCAAGAACAGTCCCTGGGGTACGCCGGATAGAACTTCAACCGGTTTGGATGAGACGCCTGGATGCTAACAGATTGTTCTCTGTTGGTGAGAATGATGTGATTTCAATTGGTAACGAAACCATTGATCCGAAATTTGGAGGTTGCGAAGCATCTGCGATGGGGACGGGGTCAAAAGCTTTGGCGAAATCCAAAACCACTGCGTCAACTTGTTTGATGTGCATTGTGTTGCCCGATATTATGGAACTGTTGTTAAGAGTTGGGTTTCACAGGATCTTTCTGTATCTGAAGCAGTTGGAAATCGCTAAGTGGTGATGTAATCAAGAATTTTTTTTTTTTTTTTTTTTTTTTTACTTCATTAGATGGCTATAGATGACATGTGCAACACCGTACAACAAAATGGCGGTGAGCGACACAGGCCTGTAGTTTGCGGGATCAGTGCGAGAACCTTTTTGTATTGCGGAGATATTGCTTGTCATGCAGATGGGATGGTACCGGTAGAACACTTGGTGAATCTTTTTGTTAGGATGGTGTAATCTCTCTAGCAACATTTCGGTAGGAGGAAAGGATGAATTCAGTCAGGCCGGAGCTTTATGGGAGATGATGTTAAGAATTTTAAGGACGCCTCCGGTGCGAATCCTGTTCAAGGCCCGGGGGACCTTAGGGAGGTTGGTTTATTGGCTCAGGAATGTTGTTGGTATTTTCTCTCGTAAAAACAGGACTTATATTGACGATGAGGGTCTCGGCCTTCTCCATTGCAGAAACTTACTAAGTCCTCCGTTCCAGAGTGCAGCGATCACAGTAGAGTCGCACGTCTGTTTTTAATAAAGGACCACAAAAACGTTTGGAATCGGTACAGAGTGACTCGAAGACTGTGGTGGAGAGGTATTCATGTTATGCTTTCGAAGTTGTTTTGGACTGTTTCCTCAATTGCTCTTAACGGTCCCAGTTGGGGGATACTGGTACTTTTTGCTTTGTGACTGCTCTCCGTTTCCTGCGGGTGAGTCTTTTCTTGACATTGACATCCAAGGTATATTAAATCGAGAGCTCCTATGTGGCATGACGGAATCTGGAGTTCATTGTGGAAATTAATGAGATTATGAAAATTTGTTCCAGTTCTCTTCGACGCTAGATTACACCGTTCTTTCATGACTGATTCGGCAAATGAATTCTTCTCTTTCATGCAATCAAACATTGCCTTTAATAGAGACTGAAGATGTTACGGCGAGGAGAGGTTGAATGGTGGTTTCAAATTAGAATCTTGCCAGTCACGATAAAAATGATCCGAGATCCCAGGACAGGTTTTAATTGGTGAAACACATCAGGATTTGGTAACAAGTAAAAGTTCAGGATGTTTCGCAAACACTATGGACAGAAAGTTTTCATGGAACATGTTAACCTACTAGCAAGCTGATGGAATGCAAAATCACCAATCAAGTCCAGAAGGGTAGATGTTAACTTCTTCGGTTGTAGATTACAGGAAACCCGGTGGTTTCTAGTTGGAACAGACCAATCTACATCGGGGACATTGAAATCACCGGCAATCCATATGTGCCGATTTTAGAAGACCGATTTTAGAGATGGACTCGTGAAGTTTCTTGAGTGGGTCAGCGCCAAGTTTTGGTTGCCGGTAAAGACGCCAACAAAAAACAGGTTTAATATGGCCATTTGCATATTAACCCATAAGCCTTCGGTGTCAACATCAAGTTCAGGAACATGAGGTAGCAATAATGTCGTTACGAACCGCTATAAGGACTCCATCTTACTGCACTTACTTAGTCGGTGCTTTTCTAAAAAGGGTGGTAATCAGCTGTAGGGGTAGCAGTCGCTGCCATGATTGCGGAGAAAGCCAAGTTTCAGTGCTAAAATGATGTGCGGCGTGTGCCAATATTTAATTCCCAGCAAATGATTGTGTTTGGTTCGTCATCCTTGTAAATTATTATAAATAATCTTAAGTATGTACTCGTCTACCTGATGGTGGAAACAGACGTTGCGTATCTTTTGAAGCAGGACTGGTGTCTCATGTGCGTCTTCTCATGTTGCTTGATTCAGTCTACCACGAGATGGTGAGGAACTACAGATTGGGTCACCCACGATACTGTAACTGCACACTTGTCATCACTCGGGAGAGACTGAAGGAATTGCTGGTTGAGAAATAACAGAATCAAATAATGATGACTGATTGGGGTGTACCACAGTTATCGCATATCATGAACAGAAGAATTTGCATTCTGAAAAATCTGTTCATTCATATCGATACAATCTCTATGCATCCATGTTTCGCAAATGTCCATACAATGCAGTCTTGACCCCACTGACAGGCTTTAGAGCAGGTACTGCAAGGATATTTACTTGAAGCTGGACCAGGGGTGGGATGGACATCCCCTGCAAGTGTATACGTCTAGCAGATGCCCAAAAATTTTGGGCAAAAACCAAAAAGTTTGGATATGAAGACAATTGATTTATTCTTGAAGAAGCCAATTTTGCAAAACATAATAGTGTGACTTTATAGATACGCCAAACCTGTTGTCTTGATTACAGGACAGGAAGCAGGCGGGTGTTCCAGGGAATACCAAACTATGTGCCAATGTACGGTGTGTGTAAACGTGTACAGTTGGTCAGTAGAAAACCGGTGAAACATCCTGGGCAAGTCGGCAAGCTGTGTGTCAATACATCGCGCGTCAGCAGCATTGGTAAACAAAATATTTTTCCCCTCCGTAATGATTTACATGTGTGGTGTACGGCGGCCCTCTTATTACAAATTTACAGGTCCAATACAATTACCATGTACAAAATTAAAATTCACAAGTACTCCAGTCTAATCGTAGCGTTTAAAATTCCATAAGAAAATACATCAAAGTGACGTAAAAGTTTATGCACAATGTCTGGTGATTAAAAAACATCAAAAGCGCGAAAATAATCAGAAACTCAAACAGTTAAAAGCTAAAAATCGAGCGGAGCTCGATAAAGATAGTCCACTCAGTCATAGTGACCTCATGGACCCTGCGTCTTACAATGTTTGTGGACACTTCTTGTCTTCTGTATTTGTTCTCAAAAATTCACCAAGTCAGGAAATTTTTAATGGAATTTCTTTCGGGAACATCACTAAAACATGATGCATGCATGTCAACGTCAACAGCGAATCGGGGACACATGCTCTCATCCAAAGCACATACGGTCCCATCAATACGAAAATCCTCAGGCAATTCACCTAACCGTCGTGCCGATCAGTTGCTCGTAATTTCTCAGATTTTCGTGCAGTGCTCTTCATATGACCCTAATTAACGTTAAAATCATATGCACGTTGCTTCATTTGCTCAAAAAAATAATTGCTTGTGGGTGCGGGACTTGGTTTATAGCAATTTTCGGGCAGGTGAGGACCGGTCGGATCGAATCCCCTTCAAACCACTTGAGTCGAGATTCCGGACAATAGGCGGCCCATTAACACTCGAAACGCACTGTGTACAAAAGGTTACCAGCGAGTTTCTACTCTCCATGTTGTCACTAATGCAACTTTTTGTACGTCGTCTTCCAGAATTGCAGAAGGCACATAACTGATTACTTTAGGTCGTATGTCGGTGTATCTATGTGTGTTAGCACGATTTAATCTTGCTTCCCAGTGGTGGCGACTTTTTGTTTGGTCCTTTAGTTTTTTCACTTAGATTTTTTTTTAATCCATCAATTCATTGAATTGATGGATTCTTGTCATCGCGAGCGCGTGTTTGTAATTGTCGGCTCTTATATTTGCGAACTAGTCGGGGGGCGGGCCGTTTATATGTCCGTTTTCTTCCCCCAAAATTTGGCAAATGTCTGGGGGTAGTGGGCGTTTCGCCGTAGGTTTATTTTTTGGAATTTAGTGACGGTAGGCAATTTGGGTGACTTTTGTATCTGTTTGTCAAGTTTTGGACATCATCTGATGCCATGCTTGTCGTCTTTCTTCTGAATGCTATTGTTAAGTGTGCACCTATTAACTGTTCTCAGTGGGGTTCTTCGGCGAAAATGAATGGGTGATCGTGTTACCACTTACCATACTACCAAGGGCTTACCAGGGACTGAGGTCAAACCCAAGTGCGAGTTCATTGACGTGAGTAGATTTAGTGTAAACAATTTCCCTGGATGAGGTCGCCCGACTATTATAGATACTACGGTTGCCCGCGCTTCGCGCGGGCAACCGCTAGCTGATTTGAATGGGAGCGGTCATAAACCGGTGATCAGATCTTCTATAATGCAAAACTTCAAAGTACATACAATATTTTTACAACTTTTTCTCATTTATTTTGTTTGCCTTATATGCCTCAAATGGTTTAAGTTCAAGAGCTGTCGAGTTTTAGGCCCCCGTCTCATCTCACATTAGCTATGAAAGCCAGGTGACTACTACTGCAAAAATTTAATGTGCAAGCCAAGGAACCGCATGCACTCCAAAGAACCACCAGTGTCGTATCTGGGATCGGAGGATAAGGGCAACTCAACGGTGTTCAAAAGGAAATAAGGGAAGGCTCTCTTGGGAAGAAAGTCGAGGTATGTACAACAGGAAAATTTTGATGGGAAATCATGACAAATCAGTCGGGACGAATAGTCCTGACCGGGCTGATTTCCCCATGAACACGTGTTTCTCCCTAGAACTGCTGCCTACGCCATTGCATTGGGCCATCTCTAAGGGCGCGAGAGGCCAGCACCTATATAGGCCCTAGATGGGATCTGTGCCTACATGTCCAAGGCGGCTACCACAGGTGAGGGGGTGTTCCCATTTAGTTGACGTTTTTTAGGCATATTATGGTTGTGTTCACAGCATAATTGTCACCCAATGGCCCGGTGTTCATTGAAAATTACCATCTCATCCAAGACTCACACCGTTTTTTCGACAATTTGAAATCTTTAAACCCAAGACCTATAACTTTTTAGAACTGTTGCCAAAATTTCACCCAAAGACCCTCTTTAAAAAAAAAATTAGCAATTTCCAGAGGGAGTGCCCCTCGGATATTGTGCCGAAAGGATGCCAATAATTGACGCAGAGCTAGAGAGGGACAGTGGCATTCTGTAAGTCTACCCTACTCCTGGTGCCATTCTGCATGTCTGTCGCTGCAGTGGCGACGGCACCAGGACTTCTGTGTAAGGGGGGGGTTGCCTTTCGTTGTTACAAATTACGTTCACTATGACTCAAGCTGACTTAAAATGTGCTAAGTCAAGAGCTATCATGATTTTCTCCAACATTAGGATAATGAGCCAGGGAGAAAATTACTGCCATGAGGCCAGCCAAAGAACTCGATTCCCACTCCCAAAGACCCCCATCAGTTACGTAGCTGGGGTCGGAGGAAAGGGTCCACGAGGTGACTTAGTCAATCGTGTGGGGAAAATACGGGAGGCCTTGGACGAAATTTGGGCAAAAATCAGGAAATTTGAGGCAAAAAGAGCCGTTTGGGACGCTACGGTGCAATCGGACGAATTTTTCTTGACCGAGCTGACATCCCCCTGACCGCGATGTTGCGAAAACAATGACTCCTTAGATGTAAACTGGGCTACGTGCCATGGGCGCCACCTTGAAGTGGATGAACGCGGCCAATTATTTATTGGAAAATAGGCTGCAATGATTTCTAGACAAAAAACTGTAATGAGATACATTCATCATGATAGATCTAATGTAAATATAGGCCTACTCTTGCTTGAGGCAAGGCCGTACGAGGATTGTTTTTTTGGGGGGGGGACCTCGAAAAGTGGACTTTTTTGGATAAAAGTGGATCAAACCCCCAATGGTCCTTTTGAACATCTCATCACAAAAAAATGGGGCTTTCTTGTCAAATTTATCCAATTTCTCAATTGAAGCCAAAATTCCCAAAAAAATGGCAAAATTATACACATTTCCAGAAAGTATGGCCAAAATTGTCATACGTAAAATCAGGCATGGTGAAGCTATCGTCCTTTTTTCGGACAAAAATCCCACTATGGGCCCCTACTTCCAGATTCTCCACGCTCCGCCCCCCAGCCCCCTTACCCCAAACCCAACTTGAGACCACGGCAAAATATCGATATAAACAGAAGATTGAAAATCAATATTAAAATTTTGGGGGGATGAAGGAAAGATTTAAAAAGTCGGAAATCGGTGTTTAAATCACCCTTGTAAACAACTTGCAGTCATGTTGCAAAAATTCAAAATACAGGCCTAATGCCTAAAATTACAATTTGAGGTGAATTCTCTTTTAACAATTGCTGTTGTTTTATTATTGTATTTTATTTGTCTTTCTATGATATTTTTGAGTAAAAATATGACCAATGAAACTCCCTTTTTAATAATACCAGAGCTGTGAGTGGCAGATGATAGCCTGGCTATACGATACGTAATGTGTTAGATTGTCCGCCCCATCAGATTTTCGAGTCGCTGATGGGAAGAAATTACGATCATGTAATTTTCTAATCATTTACAGTATTGTGCTGTAAATTGCACGTAATATTTAGGTGGTGTGAGGAGTAACAACATTATGACTAATTGCGCATTTTGGCACCGCATTTCACGTTGCATGCCACCCTTGGACAAACAATAGAGTAACAATCAGTTTTGCAATAATATTGCAAAACCTGAAATAAAAATGCATAAAAATACAACATAAGATGCTTTTTTTATTCCTTGCTGGTGTTTTCTGTTAGTGTCTTTGTATTTGAGGATATTTCAGTACAATGACCAAATGAAGCTCGGCTCCCAATAGACCAGTTAACACTACGTCACTTCGTTGTTGCTGCGAATCCATTCCTGCGAAATCGTTATGGCCCATAGTATTAAACTCTAACAGATACATTAGCCCAGTGTGTAACAATCAGGCCGCCTATGTAAAGATACCAGGCCCTACATGTTACAATCATGCTGTAACTGGTCTGTACACGGGTTACAGACCAGTATACCCACGATACATGAGCCGGTAATGACAAGATTAAACATGTATTACTTTGTTTTGGCGTCACTGGATTTCAGCGATGTTTGTATTTAATCAAGGACCTTTTATGTCGCATATTGACACAATGAAATGAATTTGCGTAACACAGTTAATCGTGAAGTGTTAACGCCAATATTTGCTGTAGTAATTAGTGTATACCAGTACCACCAGTTCGGACTTAGACGGGTACCATGCCGATCATAAGCGCTTTGCGCAGATAGTTAGAATCGATGGTTAAATACGTACAAAAGAGTCATAGGGCACCAGCGAATATCAGCGAGGTTCAAACTTACCCAGAACACAACCGAATAAGGATGTCTACAACGAAAGGTAACCGATTATTGCGTCCAAATAATACGTTAATGAGCGTTATGAACATTTAATGAATTAAATAATAGTATAAATCGATCTTTAATATGTTGTAGTAGCGTCTCCATGTTGTTCTCTTTTTATCCCAGAAATAAATTATTTTACATAGAATATCAACGAGGTCAAACTCACTGGAGCGATGTCATAATTAAGCACGACCATGAATAATAACTACGTACCCGGGACGAAGGTACCCTCATTTTTAATTACAATTTGACGTATTTACTCTTTGTCCCCCACCGGAATTCAATACGCATTAACTACTGTTTACAAACCGGTTTTTGCAATTCAATGAAAGTTATCATATAATCAGCAGTTTGAACACTGTACGAAGACATAAACCAAGAGCAATAAAAGGCACGATGGGATGGGGATCACCTGAACAGAGGTACACATCCAACATGGCGGTCAACATGGCGCCGACCGCGGTCAACATGGCAGCCTCCAGGGAAAAAACAACATGGAGCAGTTCGATCGTTATAGTATAGACTAGCGATTGCCCGCGCTCGCGCGGGCACTCGCTAGCTGATTTGAATGGGAGCGGTCACTAAAACGGTGTTGATCACTTCTGCAATGAAGCAAAACTTAAGAGACATTACATTTGTATATATTTTCTCCAAGCCTCAGTATTTGCCTTTAGCCTCTATGCCCAAATGATTATGTCAAAAAGTGTCAAGTTGAGGCCACCTATCTCAACATGAGATATGAAGCCATGTGGAACATACTGACCAAACATTAAATGTTGGCAAACCAAGGAACTCGCACGCACTCCCAAAGACCCCCAGTTGGGTAGTTATGGTCGGAGGAAAGGGGCTTATCAGTGCCGTACTAATACTGGGGAATGAGGGAAACCTCTTGTGAAGAAAGTAGGGATTATTTGTGCAAATTCTTACTCCTCCCGGGCACCGCAGAGCTACAGATGGTTGCATTCTGTTATAGGCCTACCTTGCCTCCAATCATAGTGCCAATATGTGTTCCGTATAGTTCCCCTGGCATGCGGCGCAGACTTCTTTTTCGGGGATGGGGGATTTTTGGGTAGGGGTGGGGAAGGAAGTTAAATATTTTGGGAAGCCCAAACTTTGCAGATTTGTTAAAATAATCATTATATAAAAAAAGAAAAATTTCC
>JAMKCH010011728.1:0-76084 GCA_023653785.1 Ophioderma brevispina
TTCTGATTCTGAATATGCACTTGTAAATTAATAATTTTGACCTTTTTGAAACAAAATTTGACAAATTTTGACCGTTGAGCGACTGTAGTCGCTTGCCGTGTTCAAAGGATTATTATAACAAGCAATGCCACCATGACTTTGGTATTTTCTATCTATTCTACATAAAGTAACTTGATCATTAAATTGCCACAAAAAACAAACAAAATGGCTGCTCAAAAGTCAAATATACGCTCGGAATCATTAAAATGATCTCAATTCCGCCAGTATACCTATTCATACAGAATGCATCCTAATCACCTAACACAGTCATGTTCTGCAGGTGTTCAAAATATGTTACAATTGAACACACCCTGCAAGTGTTATTTATTTTAATACCTCCAGAACGCGTTTCGAACACACCAGGACACGTCAAGTTTTCTCCACATTTTGCAGTGTAGAGGCATGATTCTAGTATCTACAGTATATATATGTATGCTTTAGGTTTTATACTTATGAGATACTATGTATTTGATCACTAGAAAGCCTTATTTGGCATTTCTCTGCAATCGGCATTTTCCAAATTCAAGATGGCAGCCAATATAGTCGCCTTTATGAAGATATTTAAAATCTATATATATATCTGTATGTAGCTAAATCAACTAATTATTATTTTAAAGGTGTAAATTAAGATATGGGATAAGTATTTGACCATTTGACATCCTTATCTGGCATTTTTGTTTCGTTATAACATGCAAAAGTGTTAGGATGGAGACCATTATCGCTGCCTTTTTACCTTCTTTAAAACCTATAAATTACGATACATCTGTGTTGTATTTAGTTATAGCATCCAAAATTATGATTAAAGTATGAGATGTATGTCCTTGAACATTACAAACTCGCATCTGCTATCATTGTTTTGACAACATGCTTAAAATTCAAAATGACGGCCAATATATTATGAATATATGTCAACATGTAGGCTTTAATGATCTTAAAATGCAGTCATATTGGCCGCCATCTTTAATGGTAAGCATGTTAACAAATTTAAACTGTCAGATATTAGTTCCCACTGGGTTTAGAGCCCAGAATTATGCCTTTATCACAAATACTTGATGTGTTATGGTCAATTGAATGATTTCGGGTCATTTTGGATTTCGGGGTGGCCATATTGGATTTGATGGTAATGTTGTGATCAAATCACATCAAGAACCCGTCCAGTAGATTCCCCGTGCTTTACAACCTGGATATAGAGCATAAAATTATGGTCATTTGTATGAATTTGAGAGTAGTGGCAGCCATATTGGATTTCTAGAAAATGCCACTGCACGAAATTTTGCACACCCTCCAGAAATTATTGGCTTAGGTCCTCATAAACTAATATGGATCGATAGAACAATTCCTCCTGACTAATATATACGGTGTTCTAGGAACGCCACTTTTGCACTATGATGATTTTTTTTGCAAGCATATCTTCATTTTTGAACAAACAAAGGTTGGCAGTTTGATTGCGGTCTCATTTCCTTATAGTTTGCATCCTTTATTCGTGCAATTTTTTAAAGGTCCCATGATAGGGACCAGGGATATGGACTAACCCACAACTAGGTGTGAGAGTGAGGTACATCTTGAAACCAGTGTCTGAAATACATGTAAAATGCTTTTGAAAGAAGCAAAATTAAATAAATTCGCGCCCTTGTCGGTCCCTACATTTAAGGACCCAATGAATAAGCCAATTTCATATAGAAGCTTGTGAACTGTTTATCCAGAAAAATGTCTAACTTATGAAACGGTATAATTTTGTAGACTAGACTTGGTCCATTACAAATGATAGATTAATGACGCGCGCTATACATGAATATGTAGGCCTACTATGAGAAATTGTTCTCAAATAAGGCAACTATATACGTGGGAAAACAAACAAACAAGTCCCAAACCCTAAGGGAGGATAGATGTAGGAAAAAGAGGAAACACCAGAACCTTCTCGATTAGTTCTTGTCCCAAGGCATGTTAGGACTTAATATAAAGGCACTAACTCGCATAAAATACTGGTACGCTTTATGTATAATTTCTTTAAAACTGCGAACTGTATAAGCTTGTTGTGGAGAGATAATTTTCTTCGTACATTTATGAAGAAAGTATATGTTGCCTCTATCTGTATGCAAATGTTGATCAAGTGTGCTGTGTATAATTTTGGCCAACTATGTGAAAATATGTTCGGAAAATGTAATAATTATACATGTGTGAGCAAAGAAACACGCGTCTTTATTGTCACAATTTCTCACAAACCGTATTTAAAGAGGCTATGAGACTGAAGTTATGAAACTCTCCCATGTAGTGTGCAAATGGACCTTGGCAATAAAATTAGTAATGTTGGTTCAAATTTAAATTTATTGGATAAACACTTTTGATACAGTGGCACACATCATGTGATGGTGCATCCAGAACATTAAGTACAAAACATAGATAACATTACCTTAAGACATAACACTCTATATATAGCAAGTAGACTTGTCTATTTATATACAGGAACAAGTAGCTCTGTTTGAGGCTTATAATTATATATAGTACACTTCATAGAAAATGGAGCATTTTAAAATGTATGATACTAAAATATTTAATACCTATTTACCATCATTAATTAGCTCTTTTCAAAGTTTCCAGGCTCGATTGAGTGTATCTTAAATACTAAATTTATCAAAAATCTTCCATGGGGTGTTATCGACAATACATATTTATTATCCATCATAAAAAAAAGTATTTTTCATCATTACAACCATGCCAGAATTGTGCATGGGAGATCATTGAGTTTTGGGCCATTCTTCGGGAAGTCACACACGTGACCGAACTTTATTTGCCCTCCATGACAAAACAACCAATCTAGCGAAAGTGGAAACATTATTTTTGGTTAAGTTCGGACAAACCTAACCAAAAATGTTTCCACTTTCGCTGGATTGGTTGTTTTGTCACGGAAGGCACATAAAGTTCGGTCACGTGTGTGACTTCCCGAAGAATGGTCCTTTTGTGTATTCTTCACCTCTTTCTACATTCAGTGCCCGCATGAACTCCATAGCATTCTTAATTATAATGGGAGTTATTTTCCCACGTTCATCCACCAAAATGGAGAATTGTTCTGTGTTTTACATGTTTTCCTTTATTGTGTATTTTATCGTATATGTACAATGCTTAAAGGAGGATGGCCGCGATTTTATATAGGACATTTCATCTTGATAGATTGGTCTTCACCCCAAAACTCCAACTGCAAAGTTTCGCGCCGATATTTCAGTCGTTTTGATGTAAGAGCTAAAAACGTGATTCTGTAAGCCCATAGAGTACTGTTGTAAAATTAATATTGGTAGCCACAAAGGGGTACATTTTCACTCATAACTTCGAAACCAAACATCCTTTACCCCTAATTTCACAGGGTAAATGAGAAAAATAGTAGCTTTCTTCTGGTAAAATCTGAACCTCTGGGGACGAGGCTATTAGCGATCGGGGCCATGCGGAACATTTAATAAAGTGATGTGAATATATTCTGTATAGGCTTGATTGATTTCATTCATCCAGACCTTATACACCAAGGAGACTTAGTGTCTCAAGATGGTTAATGATTGTGTATGTCCACTTATCTAGGTCCATTTGCACACAGCAGGGGACTATAGAGGACAATCGCTTTAATTTGAGGGATGGGTATTAAGGGAAGAAGGACCCAAGTATTGATAGACCAAAGTGCCCATTAAACAAGCACAAAATATGTTTAACAACTGTTCATTATACCAATTCAATTCAAATCGGTATTCAATTAAAAATCTTCCATCTTAAAGGATGATGACCCCTGACAACCAAGAGGTTCTATATAGATAGAGAGGCAAAACGTTACGTCATCTTTAGAAATTCATCGTCTCGCATGTTTTGCCGACCACAAAGAAAACATAGAGTATCAACATAGAAAGCAATGTGTGCCTCCGCTTCTTCCATATGCTGTGGGTGCCGCTTTGCATATACACTAATCGGTAGTGCTACAAATGTGTATGTGTTAGAGGTGGCCAGGTGTAATAATAGTGTACCTGGATCATTGTGCTCAGATACTCACTCGCTTAGGTGCTTCGGCGCGCTTAGGTTTCAGGTTTTAGGTGAAAAGATGTATTCATTGATGCGGTTTATTTAAATCAAAGCCGACTGACGTGTCATTTCATTCGTTGTGTGGCCATGGGTAGGACAAAATTTAACCACCCAATAGCACCCAACATCCAACAACTGATATTTTGCCGGATTGTTTGTATCGAATTGACATTAATGTGTATACAAGCACCCAAACTAATATTATTCCGTGCAATATTCAAAAATGTCAGCGCCCAGCACGACGACTGGTTTTGAATGGGCTTCACCCCCTTGATGACAACACTATAAGATATGAAGATGTGGCTGAAGTTTGAGTACGCATAATGACTAAAAAGACCAATTTTGGGCACTGAAAGATCGATGACATACGGAACAGATAACACGTATAGAGTTACGTGTTTTGCTAATAGTAGTTTTAGTTATAGTGGACTTTCTTTGCGGTCTTTTCAACTCTGCCACGCTTGTTGGATGCAGTGCAATAATGAAGGCTCAAATAAGATGGCTGATTTTGTCATTTCCAGCAGTCCCTCAATGGCTGCCGGGATTGTAAGGATGGACTCGGGATAGCGGTGGCTTTTACTGTTACGGTCTCCAATGTTGATACTCTTTTTTAATTCGAGATATCTTTGTAATGGCAATTATCTTTTATTTGCCGGCTCCTGTTATTTTTTTATCAAAATAAGACGAAACGCCACCTCCAGCACCCCCACGAACAAAGTGGAATCACCCCTTAAATGGTTATTTTTTTGGACGTTTTAAACATCTTATCAACAAAATTTTTAGTTTCTTGTCAAAATTTTCTCTAAATTTCGACCTTTTTATAAAAAAAAAATCAGCAAAATGTGGACTTTTGCACCTTTTGTGGAATTGTGGGGTGCCACCGCACCCCCTACTTCGCGTAATTGTTAAATAAGGGGTGTCTAATACAAATAGCGACTGCATTATAATGCGCATGCAATAGGCTCTGAAAATTTCATAGCTGGGCATCGAAACAAAAAATGTAAAGAACACAAAAACTCATTTGTGAAAGTGTAAACTGGTAAAGGTCCTCTGAAGACGCCGTCATAACCCTACATCAAAATTCAAGAAGTTTATCGTTTTTATATCACGCCACTTCTGTGAAAACATTGTGGATGTTGATTTGATTTGTATCTGGATAAATAACATGACACATGATCTTTGCGGTCCAGGTTATTGAGGACCAAGTGTGGGAAAATATCGGATCCAAAACATGGATAATGCTACGAGTTTTAAAATATTGGGCTCGACTGCGTCTAGCCCAATATTTTTGCAATCATAGCTCGACCAATTAATTTGGGCTTAATCAATCCATTTTAGTATCTAATTGTTTTTATACATTAAACTGCGGCATACGAAACTAAAGTGCGCGCAATCCACCTTTTTGGACTTACAAACCATAAATTTAATTATGGCGACCATAAGTTTTCCCACAACATTTTTGCCAGCAGCAATTAATCGCTAAGGTCAAGGAGTATTTGTGGAGAGGAATGTGGCTTAATTGCAATTTTTTGCAATTTTTTTCTCACGCCAGTGAGTCTACTCTTGATTTAGCAGATATCTCACTTGTACATTCACCCCTAACGGTTTTCACCAGTTTCAGAGCAACTTGGAACAAATGTTATACTGGAATGAGACATACACATGAACAACTTCAAATAATACAGTCTCATTGCTAATTCACATTTCAAATATATTAAGACACCTAATCAGGCACAGTGAACATGGTTACCTAAGAATGAGATTGTGATCACAAAATCTGTATGCACTTGCAATCATGACGTTTAACTACGTAGATTCCAGGTAGACAAGGATGGTATTTATTAATATTTCCCTGGAGATGGCCCGCGCACACAAGTGTTGAAAAAAAAACCCCATAGCACTGGCGGATTCGACCCGGCGACCTCCTTATTACTGTGACGGCGCTCTAACCAACTGAGCCACAGACTGGTGTTGGTAGAAGAGCGATAGATATCATCTATAGGTGTTAAGTTCGAAAGGTGTCCATCGCTTTCCTAGCGGTAGCATCAAACGGTATATTTACATATACAGGTTTTGCTGGCATCGCAATTGCCATGTTTTCTAAAAACCAATAAAGGTGAAGATGGGTCGTTCTTTAAAGATATCCTTCGTAACATAAACCATATGTAAACACAAACTGCAAATATTGAACATGTTTGTAAACATTGAGCATGTTTCTACACAGCAAGTAAAGGTGGAGTTGAATCGTTCTTTAACCCACAATTAAAATGTTTCTAAACATAAGTTACTGGCATCGCAATTGACATGTTTCTAAAAATCATTCTTAACGTGTTTCCAAAACAAGCAAGGTGAAGTTGAATCGTTCTTTAACCTGCAAATAAAATGTTTACAATGGTGATGATGGGTCTTTCTTTAAAGATATCCTTCTTAATATAAACCGTATGTAAACACAAACTGCAAATATTGAACATGTTTTTTAAACATTGAGCATGTTTTCTACACAGCAAGTAAAGGTGGAGTTGAATCGTTCTTTAACACGCAATTTAAAATGTTTCTAAACATAATTTGCTGGCATCGCAATTGCCATGTTTTCTAAAAACCAATAAAGGTGAAGATGGGTCGTTCTTTAAAGATATCCTTCGTAACATAAACCATATGTAAACACAAACTGCAAATATTGAACATGTTTGTAAACATTGAGCATGTTTTCTAAACAAAGGTGAAGATGGGTCGTTCTTCAAAGATTCAATTCAATGATCCTTCTAAGTTGAATCATTCTTAACGTGTTTCCAAAACAAGCAAGGGTGAAGTTCTTTAACCCTTAAATAAACTGTTTGCCAGGGCAAGATTGGGTTGTGCTTTAAAAGAATCCTTCTTAATATAAACCATTATGTAATCACACACTGTATAGATATTGAGCACGTTTTGTAAACATTGAGCATGTTTTTAAACAAGGGTGAAGATGGGTGAAGTTGATCGTTCTTTAACCTGCAAATAAAATGTTTACAATGGTAAAGATGGGTCGTTCTTTAAAGTAATCCTTCTTAATATAAACCGTATGTAAACACAAACTGCAAATATTGAACATGTTTTTTAAACATTGAGCATGTTTTCTAAACAGCAAGCAAGGTGAAGTTGGCTCATTATTTACCCGCAATTAAAATGTTTGCATCGCAATTGCCATAACCAGACTGAATAAAACGCACAAGGATGAAGGTAAAACAAAGATTCAATTTAATGATCCTTCAAAGTTGAATCATTCTTAACGTGTTTCCAAAACAAGCAAGGGTGAAGTTCTTTAACCCTTAAATAAACTGTTTGAAAGGGCAAAAGGGGTTGGTCTTAAATATCCTTCTTAATATAAACCATTATGTAATCACACACTGTATAGATATTGAGCACGTTTTGTAAACATTGAGCATGTTTTTAAACAAGGGTGAAGATGGGTGAAGTTGATCGTTCTTTAACCTGCAAATAAAATGTTTACAATGGTAAAGATGGGTCGTTCTTTAAAGTAATCCTTCTTAATATAAACCGTATGTAAACACAAACTGCAAATATTGAACATGTTTTTTAAACATTGAGCATGTTTTCTAAACAGCAAGCAAGGTGAAGTTGAATCGTTCTTTAACCCACAATTAAAATGTTTCTAAACATAATTTGCTGGCATCGCAATTGCCATAACCAGACTGAATAAAACGCACAAGGATGAAGGTAAACAACACCACAACAACCAAAACCAAGATTCAATTTAATGATCCTTCAAAGTTGAATCATTCTTAACGTGTTTCCAAAACAAGCAAGGTGAAGTTGAATCATTCTTAACGTGCTAGAATATTTGGAATCGTTCAACTCCATTATTATCCTTTAGAAAAACAAAGATTTAATTTATTGTTCCTTCTGTTGCATCATTCTTAACGTGTTTCCAAAACAAGCAAGGGTGAAGTTGAAGCGTTCTTTAACCCGCCAATTAAAATGTCTCTAACCATTCTTTACTCGCATCGCATTTGAATCGTTCTTCAACCCGCAATTAAAATATTTTCTAAACATATTTACTCGCATCGCAAACTCCATTATTATCCTTCTTTAGAAAAACAAAGATTCAATTTAATGACCCTTCTAAGTTGTTTGCCAACAAAATCTGGAGCTTCGCGCTGTCGCCGCATCCGACTTTTTAATTTCGCGCTGTCTCCGCGCCAATCATTCTTATGTGTGTCCAAAACAAACACGGTATTATGAGGTTATGAAATTTTTCTGAAAGTGGAGTCATTCATCAACGCAAACTTTAACCAATAAGGCGGAAGATGGGTCGTTCTTTAAAGATATCCTTCTTAATATAAACCGTATGTAAACACAAACTGCAAATATTGAACATGTTTGTAAACATTGAGCATATTTTCTAAACAAGGGTGAACTTGGATGGGTCGTTCTCCAAAGATTCAATTCGCCGAAGTCACTTATAGGGGGGTTTTGGGAATGAAGTCCATTCTATCAAGATTCTATCAAAAATTGTATACTTAAAATCGGCCATCCCACTTTAATCCCCAAAGATGCAAATCATGAAATATCGTGATTTAGCCCCACAATATACCTAGATAGGGGATAAAGCATACGGCAGCTATTTGTGAATACTCATATAATGTTACTAACAAACAGGCTGCCTTATGTTTATTGCGTACAGTATGGGGATATTACCCTTTGGTTTCTTGAACGTTTAAAACTGGAACAAGTATTTTACCATTCCTTTGAATCGAATGGATAATATTTCCAATTAGTCCTAGTCCTAAACTTGTCCGCGCTGTTGCCGCTGTCGCCGCTGTTGCCTGTAAAATCGGAAGCTTCGCACTGTCACCGCATCCAACTTTCACGCCGTCGAAGCAGTAAAATTGTTTTTTCAATAAAGTGGAACTTCGCGGTGCCCAACTTTAAACAAAAGGTTGGAGGAAGGGGCCAACCCTTTTCTTAGTCCTCTGATTCAAATGCCCAGGGTTTTAGAATTACTAACATTCGCGCTGTTGCCGCTGTCGCCGCTGTTGCCTGCAAAAGTGAAGCTTCGCGCTGATGCCGCATCCGACTATTTAAACAGGTACGATGTAGGGGAAAACCCTTCCTTAGTCCACTGATAAAATGAATCAACGACAATCATTCTCGCTGTAGCCGATTGTCGCCGCTGTTGCCTGTAAAATCTGGAGCTTCGCGCTGCCCAATTTTTAAACAGGAGGAAGTGGGGGGAGGTCCAAACCCCCTTCCTTAGTCCTTTGATAAACCTGAATCAATGGACCCTAACAACCAATCATCACGCTGTTGCCGCTGTCGCCGCTGTTGCCTGTAAAATCTGGAGCTTCGCGCTGTCGCCGCTGCCCAATTTTTAAACAGGAGGAAGTGGGGTGGGGGTCCAAATCCCCTTCCTTAGTCTTTTGATACAAATGACTCAACGGGATAGAACAAAAATCATTAGCGCTGTTGCCGCTGTCGCCGCTGTTGCCTGTAAATTCTGGAGCTTCGCGCTGTCGCCGCATCCGACTTTTTTAAAAGTCCAATTTCGCGCTGTCCCCGCTGACAAATTTTCATAAAGGTTGAACTTCGCGCTGTCGCCGCTGCCCAATTTTTAAACAGGAGGAAGTGGGGGGAGGTCCAAACCCCCTTCCTTAGTCCTCTGATAAAATTAAATCATCAAAACAACCAAGCAGTCACGATTTTGCCGCTGTCCCGCTCCGCTTGTTGCCTGTAAAATCTGGAGCTTCGCGCTGTCGCCGCTGCCCAATTTTTAAACAGGAGGAAGTGGGGGGAGGTCCAAACCCCCTTCCTTAGTCTTTTGATACAAATGACTCAACGGGATAGAACAAAAATCATTAGCGCTGTTGCCGCTGTCGCCGCTGTTGCCTGTAAAATCTGGAGCTTCGCGCTGTCGCCGCATCCGACTTTTTTAAAAGGTCCAATTTCGCGCTGTCCCCGCTGACAAATTTTCATAAAGGTTGAACTTCGCGCTGTCGCCGCTGCCCAACTCTTAAACAGGTAGAGGTGGGGGTCCAAACCCCCTTCCTTAGTCCTTTGATACAAATGACTCAACGGGCTCTAACAACTCAAAACGATCACAATGGGGAAAATCTTCAATGTGTTCAATTGGAACTCACCAAAGGTTTACACTTCATAAGTTGTAAAAATATACTCATTCATGCTAAAACGTTGCAATAAAACATCATATTCTGTGTAATTAATTCAGTTGCAATATTTTTGATGAGATAAAGGCCTAATATAACTGTCAGACGTAGAAGTTTGCGGCAGTAATTAGGTTTTACCGCCACCGTCGAAACACTCGCGATAAAACACCTCTTTTCAACAGCCATGTAAATATGTGGGCCTATGTCCAGCACAACTATAGCACTCGCCGGCTGTCGCCTCTGCCTAGTTTGTAAAAAGGTGTAGCTTCGCGCTGTCGCTGTATGGTAGGGTATTCTAAAGGTACTCCCAATATTCTAAGCATTTTACAATACGATCAATTGCTAGTAAAACTGATGCCAAGTTAACATGGAAAGTTTTACTTGATAGGTCATCCGATCAGATCAGGAGAACACTAAGAGATCGAAGAAGTATCAAAGTGTCAGTTTAAAATTTCACGATTAAAATTCGGGACGACTTTAAATATATACCAGCAAAAGAATGTGTTGTTCATTGGAAGTTGAAAATGCCAGTAATCAAGTATGTTCCTTATAACAATAAACATTGATTTAAAAAGTTATGGCAATAGTGTACTTTTAATTTTATGATTCTGTGCAAGTTTAAAAATTGCAATTCATATAAGGTTTACATATGCCTACGGCCCTACAGACATGTTTTGTTATTGATAAGCCTACCTCACAATTGAATTCAGTAAATTCTCATTTTATTCCAAAACAAAAAACACAAAGGTGATTAAGCTTGCGATTTTGCAAAGTTTCATCAATCCTCAAGTTTTTACCAATAAAGTATGACATTGAAATAACAATTTATTATTGCAAAATTAAAAGTTGCATTGTTGCACATCCTTCTTTATATTTTGCGGGATTGGGGGGGGGTCCGCCTTCAACAAGTTCTATGCACATTTTTCGGTTTATGTGTAATGTATGACCAATGTTTGTATAGATTCTCCATCGGCAGTTGTGTTGTAATTTCTCTGTATGCTACTTGAAGTTGATTTTAATAACCCATCCCTCCCACCTAAAATTTAACACCGCCTAATATCTTGTTTGTAGATTATGACCCTGGTGTTTACAAACACACACTTCCTTAAATGAAATTAATGAAAAGAAACCAACAAATTATGTTAAAGGCACTTTCACTTTGCCAATCTGAAATTAAAAAAAATATTTAAAAATCTGATTTTTGCATGTCTGCAACAAGTATAGCTATCCTAACAACCCTGCGAGTTATAGGCTGCGAGCAACCTAATGAAAACAAAATCGGATATTTTGGTCACTTGTGTCCGTACGAACACTTCTTATAATACGTAATTGAAATGAGATTCAAATACAGACTTTATTCTTCACTTCTAGATTACTTTTGCAAATTTCTGATAGTGCCTTTTTAAAGGCAAGGTATTGTGACAATCAATATGATGGAATGAAGTTCCGGGTCAATGAGTGTGAGATGGTATTGTTAAAGACTATTCTTGTCTGTTTTACCACCAATATCTTCCACAGAGCTCTGATCTTCACCAGAGTCCCGTGTGTGCCTTTGTAGCTCTTAGCATGTGTACAGGTAGCTACACGCACTCTCATTTGCCCTCTTAAAAGATATTACTTATTGTCAGTTCAATTAAACTTAGATGTCCGGTTTTAATTAATTATTTCAAAAAATATACGCTTTCGAAAAAATCACGAAAGAAAGGTTGTTATTCCCCATTGGACCCAACAAGATCATTGGGTTCCAACTTGAAAAACATATTTCTTCTTTGGATTTTTATTCCAATTACACTGATTTTTACTGGCAAACGACAACAAACTGGGTCCAGGTGAATATTGACTTTGACTCTGAAACTTTGATGGCAGGCCCATTCGTGAATTAGGGGCTCTTCAAAAGTAAATAAAAACAATTATTGATTCGTGGACCTTGCTTGATTTAGGTGTTTGTGTTGTGCCATTAATGCATGGGTATATAAACGCATCGTTGAAATACCGATACTTTGTAGAGCCCTGTTGTGTTATCATTTGGTTAGAACAAAAGAAAGAATCATACACTCCCTATATGCCCGTCCATTCAAGGTAATTGAGTGTGTGACTCCGTGAATATCACTCTCTTTTGTATTGCAAAAATTCAGTGCAATAACAACGGTTCGATTTTTGTCCTGTTGAACAAAGTTGGCATTATTCTTTTAATACCAGTGGCGGACAATAATGATTGTGATTCATCTCCTCCGACGACAACTTTTACAACCTACAAAGTGGAGTCAATGGAACTTCCACAAAAGTAATGCCAATGAGTACAAACCTGTATTGCTCATTTTCAAAACGGGGTAAAATACCCAGATTACAATAGATTTGAAGGTTAAAATGTGCATTCCCTTTGCAGGTAAAAAACACGTCTTGGTCCAAAGATTACCCAAAACTTTCTTTCGTTGATTTATTCGCACGGCGTATTTTTTGAACTAATTAATAAAAACCAGAACATCTAAGTTAATTGAACAGACCAGGATTCAAGTCTCATTCACCAAGGCAAATGGTCTAGTAGGGACTGTGTTTTGTGGATATCGGTTGAGCGCTATGCATTTCAATCTTATTTAGACTTTCAAGCCGGCGATATTTAGAGAGTAATTTTTGAAGAAGTGGGGTGGGCCTGTGTATGCATGATGAGTTTGCGTTTCGTTTCGTCATTATAGGTTCTGTAACTCGGTTGAAGCTAGATATTTATTGATTATTTTCATAATTATTTAATTAGATTCAATCAGGAAAAATGTTATCCTGCAATCCATTAAACACTTGTTTGGTTATGGTGTAGTAACTGTTCCATTATCATTTTGTTTTTTCTAAGATAGCTATATAGTTTGGGTCAAAAATATTTAATGGGGAGGTGTAATCCATAGTAATGGGTAAAAAGCATGGGCCTATCCATTTGAAATGTATAGAGCTCTTGAGCGTAGTAGTGCCATGAAAAGTGACTGCATTTTTGCGACGCGATAAGAGACACGATGACACAGACGGTGGCGGCTATTGATGAACGTCGCCGGTTGCATGGTTTCCAACCAGGAGCCGGGGGGCGTAGCTACTCATAGGGACAGGGTGGACAAAGTCCACGGGGCCCCGAGAGGTTAGGGCCCCAAGAGATGGGAGAAAAAGGGAGAGCGAGAAGGAGGAGAAAGAAAGAGATAAAGAAAGAAAAAAGGGAGAGGAAAGAGGGAAAAAGGGGGGAGAGAGAGGTGGGAAACAAAATACTGTAAGATGGCTTTTCAAAACAAGGCCTAATGCTTTGTAGCTGCATTTATTAATACTGGGGGCCCCTTCTAGCCGACTGATTACCGAATAAGCGAGAGGCTATCTTAATGAAAGGAGGCAAGTCTGCATTTTTTTAAAAATTACTATGGGCCAGTACAGGGCCCCAAGATACCAATTATAACGGCATTGTCGATTCAGGACCCTCGTCATGGGTCTCGCAGTGGTTGTTTTTCTGTACTTCAATTTTGAATCCCTTCGGGCCTAATATGGACCCAATGGCAAATTCTGACCCGCCCTAGTTTTTCTAGAATAATGAATGGGGCCCCAAAGATCAGAGAAAAAACGAGAGTTTGATAAAAAAAGCCCTGGATTGTGGGCCCATAAAGACTACAGCACTACTTGTGGTTAGCGTGGATTGGATTTAGCTGGCCACGTTATGGGCCCAAGATGACTTATGTGTCTATTAAAATTTTGGACCCACTTCTCTTCCGTGTTTGACCAATGGAACATTCAGCCCCTGAAAGATAGTTATTCAAGGGGACGACCCGATTTTAAGTAGATAAGTTTTCATCTTGACGGAATGACCTTCACTCCAAAACCACATGTAAAGTTTCACGCCGATACTTCGATTTCCGTTTTGATGTGAGAGCTGAAAACGTGATTTTGTAATTCCCAAAGAGCTCGATGTAAAGTAATATGGTCGACAAAACTGTGCACATTTTTCTTCGCACCTCATAACATCCAAACCAAAACATCCCCCCCTTTAGCCCCAAGAGTCAAGTAAAGATAAACTATTAATTTTATCAAAACCAAAATTGGGATTATCTGGAAAGGGACTATCACCAGTCGAACCATGTCCACAACCACTAGTTCTGCAGAGGAAATGGGATGGGCCTAAGAGATTAAAGGGTCCTAAGAGATTGGAGGAAGAGAGAGAGTGTGTGAGTCATCTCTAACACATATTTCATAGAATTTGCAAATTTAAGATGGTGGAATGGCGGGGCTCTCATGGGTTTATGTGAGCTCTGTTCATAATTTCATTTAAAGTATTCTTGAGGTAACATATTTCTTTAACCCCCGTCATTACCCAAGCCCATTCTTTTTTTGGTAAGTAAGGTTTACCAGGGGGGGGGGTGGTACCCCACCCCCTCGAGAATTTGTATAAAGCACACGAGTGCTTAGATGTTGTTACCAATGGATAGGCTATGGTCCTACCTTTCATTGTGATACAACAATAAGTACTTTTACCATACCTAGTATGGCGTCACAATGACGTCCATAAAGTCGGCGAGTCGGCCAAATTGGATTTTCCACAGAAAATAGGCGGAAAATCCGATTTTGCGATCCTAATAAAACAGTTAGGAATATTCGGAGTTTTCATGTGGTTTTCAGCTCGAAATGATGGCAACGGACTAGTGTTACATTAAATATAGATTTTTAGAGCAATACTATGCATGATAATTTCAAAAAATGTATAAAAAATATTCTTGGGTGGGCAACCACCCCACGGACCACTTTCGACTTTGACGGCATACCCTAACCCCGGTAATGGTGCTACCTTCACATTTTTTTCGCTATAAAATGACCGGGAAGGGTGAGAAAACGATTACCCAGAAGCCTTTTACGCAAGCCTTTGGCATTTTTAGCGCACCGGAGCAAAGTTCAATAGGGGGGTGGTAACGTTGGTAACCACCCCCCCCCCCCCTGGTAAAAGAGAGAGTTAAATTCCACCGCGTGAATGGACATGTCTGGTTGGTCCACGGTTTTCCCGCTCGAGAGTTTTATTTGAATCTAAAATTTGCCTTAGGATTGATAACAAGTTGCATTTATTCAGGCAATCTAGGCAAAAAAACGCAAAATATATTACAAAAATAATAAGGGTATAAGTCTTTTTTACCCATCTGTGTTGTTCGGGATAAACATGTAGCAATATTTTATGGTTAAATTACAGTGATTACAAGTGTTACCTTAATAAAAAAAAATGGTTGTGTTTCAGTCTTTGTGTATTGCGGGGTAGACACAATTTGTCATTGCATCTGGCCTATTAATTGATCATTGTGTATTTTACATAGGCCGCTTGCATATAAGCACGGGGACCTATGGTCAAAAAGGAAAAACGATAAATAAAATTGAAATGATGAAGGGGACCATACAAAAGTCGGCACCACTGCGAAGAAGCACGATGAATCATGCTAACCTGGGGCCCCGGTGGTGTTTTGGCCACGGGCCCCAAACATGGTGGCTACGCACTGGTAGGCCTACTATTTCCTGAACATCAAATCTAGCTCTTGGGTAAGTTATGCTTTGAGTTTGTGTGGATAGTCACATCTTCAATGAGTGTGATACATATGATTATGAAATTAGAAAGGTGTGTTTTGCACAGAAATACAGAAGAACCAACTGCATGGTCAAAGACATGCATGAGCTCATGATGGCTGTGTATTATATGATGGCCTGCCTTTACCTGGAGTGGGTTTTTTAAACCCGTGTTACCACAGTAAAAGAGCACACCTTATGAAATACTTCATTACCTTCACTTCCTAATCACTTGCTCCTAAGCGCATATTTTCGCTTGGCCAGGAACCAAAAACCTCATCACAATTTGGTTTGATTTTTTGCTTTAATTTTCTACCATATAAACAAGTTATTTGGGAGACGGTTAAAAATACACCGAAACTAGTGCGTAAGGGTCAAGCTGGCAAATAATTCCGGTTTATGCGTACCTACCCAAATAGAAAAAGGCCAACTCGACCCAAATGGTACACAGCTAGTTTACGAATTTGGGTGGGTAAGGTACGATGATCACAGTCGGCCAATTTAACTCACTCCATGCTGTCAGGAAAATCATTGCACATTAAAAAAATATCCCTATCAAAACTAAGCCTGTCCAAAAAAAAAAAATGGTACAAATCAAAACCGATTATTTCAATATAATCTCAGCGTAAGAAGTCATTTTGTTATACATTCCATTAAAGAGAAAAGACCAGGCTTCCCAGCATTTTTTGTTTCATCTCATTTGCTGTTCAGTCGAGAGATAAACCAGTTTACTGTGCACTTTTGGTTGAGTGGAAAACGGTGATTGTGAAAGAAATTAGTTAAACATAAGTTATTAAAATTTGAAGGGATATGAAATTCTTTAAAAGGGATTAAACTCATAAAGAAACTTTAAACGATACGAAAACAGTACGTAATGGTGGCAGTTATGATCAGTAAGTCTGGCTTTATGATAAAGTGAATAACATTGACATTACTGTTGTTTGTTAGAAGGGAAACCATGAGCGTACAGCAATTTGGAGGAGAGAGTTTTATGGTATTGAAGTATCATTGAAAAAGCAAATTCATTCCAACACCTTTATACTTGCTTCCCCCCCCACCACAAATTCAAATTTTTATTCTGACTTTCAACAATAGTAAATGCACAAAGATAGTGGCATATTTTTAAACATAGCTTTGGAATTTAAGGTTTATTTTGGTGCAATAATTTTCCTTCTGGCATGATTTTAACAAATCCATTGTGTAATAAATTCAAAGATCCATTTCTTGACATGCAATAAATATTTGTATGTTTATTTTATGAAAAGATATTTATCATTGAATGATATGTTGACTATTAAAACTTTGTCTAATACTAGGCTTCCTTTGTTTACTTAATCTGTGTTGTTTATTTTGTTAAGTTGCAATCGTTTGCGCCTTCAAGACTGCATGGCATAACTGCGCGAACAAACTCTGCCATGCATAAAAAGTGGCAAAAAATCGATTTCGGTGTATCGCCAATAACTAATTCATATCTTGGAGTGACAGAAGCAAATAAGCTGAAAAACAAACACCATTGGAGCTGGTCTTGATCTTTAATATTATGCCAAGTAAGAATGAGTTCATTTTGAAATCATATTTTAACCACTTTTTTGATGACAGGCTGTATGGTTAACGAAATTTTCACGTTGGTACATATCATTGAGGACATATCAGGCAAGTCCCTGTACTGTTACTTGCAAAAATGGGCGAATAGCATTTGCAATACGCCAATCACACTACATAAAAACTATTGGGTTTATGAGTCTTAAATCTTGTATGGAGTAATTTTTAATATTTAGGCATTTCATACAAGTTCCCTGATATACTCACAACTTTTCTATTTTGTCATGAATGATAATATTCAATTATAATTAGTTTTTATTCTTCCTCACGCGATCTGTGGGTCACTCTGATCAGGGAAGTGCGATCGCCGCATGCCGCATCGTTATAGCTTGGTTAACATGTTATACATTCTCGTGCTAGGTATTTGTTGTATCTATTTGTCCCGTGCGTTATCTACTACGAATTAGGTTCGAAAGAGGATACTGCGGGTGTTATTTTTTAATAACAGCTATAGAGCTTGTTATTTTTAATACATGCCACACTCGGAGGAAGCTGGGGTCACAACTGAACGCGGCGGTGTCACGGTGCTAGTTCAGAAATACAATGTCCGACAATAGATATAGCGGCGCGATCTGTATATATATGATGCAAAATTAAGATACAATTATGGTGTCACCTATGAAACGTTATGGATGTAGAAATATAGAGCGGTTGTGCTAACTGTAAATGAACTTTCAAAATTGATTGCTCTTTACATGAAACATTTTCTCATAAATAGACATGACCAATTATTATTTTTACAGCAGCCAAAGATATGATATAATTCAGATATTCGATTATTTTCATACTGTCATTTCTAAATTTGTTTGCAGACGGCAATTCCTTAAGGTTAATTGCAAAGAAGAAAAAAATGAAAACAAACAACAGAAACCTACCAAGAAATTTTATTGTGATCTGACCAAACCACTGGTTGAATATAGAAGGTTCTAACCCTCCCCCCCCCCAAAAAAAAACGGTACTAAGTCAGTTAACCTCTTGCTATCAAAATTGCAGAATCTCCCCATCCTACGCCGTAATTTCCATTGAAATCAAAATGCTGTTTCCAACAAATGTCGGACATACCCGATACACATAAAAGATATTAGAAATATACTACATTGCGTAGTGTTTAGGATGAATAGGGTTAATAGTTCTTATCCGTTATAGGCTTGGTTGATTTCTTTCATCAGATCCTACTACAAGGATAAACCAAAACTCGTCATTTTTGTCGTATTCAGAAAAGCACGATAAAATCAATAAACCATCTAGTTACTGGAAGGTTTAATGGCCAGAAGCAATTCAATCTAACCCCCTTGTTTGGTTAACGCCGTCAATGTGATGGTGACCAAGGACAAAAGGTTTTTTAAATGGTAAATTTAAATTGCGACAAATTATTCGTATGCCAATCCAATTTTTAGCAGGTTTTAATAAAAAATGTTTTAAAATGTTATTAATATATCATACTAATATATTAATATATCAAGCCAATGCATGATGCGTTCGTGAAAATAATAAGCTTGAGCGCTTGACTGGTTAACTTACCTCTCGCTGCAAAGCCGCTTCGAGGGTACGCTAACCAATTATCAAGCATTCAAAGCTTGTATTTTTAACGAAAACGCCATCTCGCTCATTGTTATCTTATATCATATGCACACAAGTCCCACACCACAATGATTTGTAATAATATGATGTACCGGCTACGGGGTTGAAATGTTGTAATTAACCATCGGGCCAAGGACTCGGGAAGAGAAGGGACCACCGTATTTGCAGTTTGCCTGCACGTACCCTAAATTTGCCATATACATCACATGTTCAGCATATCAAGTAAGTGGTCTCAAATAAACATAGCCTACACGCTAAAGTACGGTAAGCATCGTGCGATGCACTTGGTTTGGTTGGGTTTGATTGTTTCCCTTCTTAAAAATGATATAACTATTATATTTCAAATAAAATAGTGTTGGAATTAACCGGCCCGCAAAAATCCATGATCCATACCTAGAATTAGGATAATACTTTCATAGCGTTAAAAACATGCTTTAAATGCCCATTCACCATGTCAACAATTTTCACAAACCTAAGAGCTCAGACGTTATCGGAATTTGGGTAGGTACGCATACCGGAATTATTAGCAGCTTAACTGTTTGCGGAACTAGTAATTTTGATTCATTTCACTATAGCCTAATAAGCAGTTACCATGCTTGTGACAGACGCAATGCAAGGGCAGAGCAGAGGCTCAGCCAATATGGGTCATAACAAACTATATATGTGACATGTGTGGGAATAACAAGGACAAGGGCACGTTCAACTCGGATAAAGCTCTAGGACAAGGTCACAAATACCACACTTTAAACAGTTGCATTTCCGCGGATCTGCAGCCTGCCTTTTTTTAGAGGAGGACACAGTATGCGCGTCTGCAGTCTGCCTTTTAGAGACCAGTCTGGGCTGGTCTGCCCTTTAGAGGAACAGTCTGCGGTCTGCCTTTAGAGGAACCGCTGCGTCTGCAGTTCCTTTCGAGTCTGCAGTCTGTCTTTTAGAGGAACGCCCGAAGCACCCATTATTTTGGGGCAATTTGCCATTTCTCACCAGCTCTATATTTTATGGGTCCTCTGTCAGCGAATGTCCGGGTTTGGAAGGAAGCGCCACCCAAAAGACCCCATATTTTTTTTGAAAATTTTACCACTGTCACCAAAAGACACCATATTTTGGGAAAGTTTTAAAATTTTCCACCCCCCAAAGACCTCTATTTTTTAGAGAATTAGAATTTGTAAAGCATCTCACTCTCAAAGACCCCATTTTTTTAAAATTTTTGCAAAATTTGTCATTCAAAAACCCTATTTTGGGGGAAATTTTGATAATCTCACCCAAAACCCATCATTTGTTTTACATTTTTCAGTTCCTTGTCACCGAATGCCCCTGTGGATTAGGAAGTGCGACATAATACATTTACACCCATCCTTTCATATGTGAGGCCCGGACCCAAAAATACACGCTTGGTTATGTCAGTGTGCTTTATAAACCACACAATAGACAAAAATGTTTAAAGGGACAACAATGTAGCATTGAAAAAATATTCCGAAATAATGAAAGGGCCATCCCTGTGATCCAGCACCAATAGCGAAAATATTTACATGGCTAGATTTGCGGTTGGGACACTCAGTCACACGGACACTCTATTTCATAACACCGGATTCTTCATAAAATATTTTGATCAATCTGACAATATACCGGTGAATAAAAAAAAAAAAAGACCCTGATTGCGTCCGCCTTTTTGATCTAATTTTCTGGTATCATCTGAACGCTTAGTCCATTAATCTTTAATATCTTATCATTTCAAAGCCAGGGGTGGGAGGTGGGTCCTCCTCGGACACGGGTTAGGTGCCCTATATGTGCCGCCGATATGGGTCACGGTTTTCCGAGCTCTCTACTATAAACATGGTGCCATTTTTTTCAATTTGTGGTCGCAAATTAATATGGAAAATGGTAGATTTGTCTGATTTCGGTAAAAATCACAATTGAAATGGTGGATTTTTTTCTGATTTTCGGAAAAAAGTTACCACTGAAAATGGAAAACCGATTTTGCTAAGATATTTGAAAATGGTGCGAAATTCAAAGCCAACTATTGAAATAGGTCGAAATTCGAACCCCAACTTATAAATGGGTCATATTTTTGTACACATTGGTCACTATAAAACATGGGCGATTTTTTTCCTTTTTTACCAGCCCGTGGACGCCACCCACCTGTACCAACAATTTGGGTCGACCGTACCCTCCTCGCACCGCTGCACACCCCAAGATCATTACATACGGATATGCACCCCCGAGCTTAAACAGTCGTTTGAATCAAGTAGCGGTTTGCGCTCTTTCCACGGATTCACAATAAAATGAATGGCCCACTCCAGCGTGAATCAGTGGAAATCGAGCTATTTATTGACTTCAGAATTCATGGGACGCTATTTAACCCCAGTCACAATTTCATAGATGAACCTCTTAAACTAGATATTTCGTATATCGGGTGTCCCTAAACAAATCGAAAGTACTGATTTGCCCGATGTAAAGTTTCCATCACAAATTATTATATCATCTGAAAGGATTTTAATGTGAGAAATGTTGGTTTTTTTGGTACAAAAATTGTGATATTTTCTAAATTTCGTATAGGGCGCAAATATACAAATTCAGCCTATGTTTTATATTGGAAATATAAGCAAATCAAAATCACCATTTTTTCTCTCTTTTCAAGACATTTCTGTAGCCAAAATATAAGGTAAGGAAACCATTGAGTGTCTAATCTATATGAAATACTATTATGACACAATATTAGGTGCCTCAAAATCTCTCGTTCACCTTTAACGTTTCTATGTTCTCACCATAATAGCAACAATCATTTGAAAACAAAATAAAGTAACATGTACCCGTTTCTGGAAGAGTTGAATAAGTTATGCCATATCATAGAGAACATATAGACATAAATACCCCTTATTTCTCATCATTTTGGAAAGTCAGTTGCTTATAGTTGGCCCGCCGGCATTAAAATGGGAATTAGGCATGGATAGCAGGGGAAAAAAAAGCCGACTACTTGATTCAAAAACGACTCTAGCTCGGCCAATACTTAACCAATTGGAATTACTTACAACAAATTAAAGATAATAAAATTTTTTTTTTTTTTTTTTTTTTTTTTAAAAATTAAAAATTAGGGACACTATGCGGGTAAAACTTTATTTTTTACTGCCCTGTATTTGGGACAGGTGCTTGAACATTTATCGTACAGAATGAAAATTTTTTTGCTTTTCGCCCAATCTTCTTTTTTTGTCATTAAATAGTATTAGCAAAGATCAAGAAAAAAAAACAGAAAAATTACAAGGAAAATCAACAATAATCTATTTGCAGCAGACTTACATAATAGTACCACAAGGAAATTACATACAGCAAAATGATTAAATACCCATCCAGTAACAATGACATGTTGTGTATGTAGAAGTGTGCAAATCACAACATTACCTTAAAAATTTTCGCCAATCTTCTTTAAAAATGAATCTACATTCGTGACAAAAATTTGTAGGATTTGGTAACAGAAATATTAATACACGTAGGTAAGACGTTAAAATGAGTGTAAGTGTGGTACGTACTGTCGAAAAAATCATGCAGTTACAATCGAATGTGTACAAATGCATCAGTTGGCCGGAACAGAGGCGGGGGGGGGGGGGGGGCTCAGAAGGGGTGTCGATTGAGGCATTTTCTGAGGACGCGAATTGATAGTATACATTTTGGGGCGCAAGAGGGAGCAAGAGTCAAGAGTTGTACGCTGGGAGAGCACCCCCCCCCCCCCCCCCGCTGCTACGCCACTGGTATTTAGGTTTATATGATAAGGTGCGATTATGTGTGTTTGGTGGGAAAGGCGCCCTCAATTTTTTACACCAAGGTAAGATTTTTTTCATCGTACATGTATTTATTATGACAGCCTAATGAACAATACTTTCAAGGAATAAGTCATTTGTTGTGTGCGTGTTTTGTGTGTGTGTGTGTTTTGAAAGAACACTAGAGCAGTTATGCTGTAATTGTCGGATCCGGAAAATTAAATTGATTGACACCAAGTCACCTACAGAAAAGTGAAAATATGACGAAGTGGTGTGTCAAATACCCACATGGTACAAGGCACATGGACTTATATACACTGTGGAAGGTATTGGTGGCAAACAAAATAACAAAACTACTCTTCTGGCAGAAAAACCTAAAAATGTGTTAGAAAAGTTCTAAAAAATTTAAATTTTCCGGGTCATCTGCATCGTAACCTTCAATTTATACTATAAATTCTGTTATGTAAACAATCAAAAAAACTGGGGTATTAGAAGCTGAATGAATTCGGAAGTTTATTTTATTGGCCTCTAAAGCGATACAACCACAGACCAATCGTTGACCCTAACCGTGAGGAAGAAAATGTCCCCGAAAATGTAGTTGTCACGTTTCCCAATACTGATGACGGACAGTCGACCTCTCAATCTCAACTGAGATGTGACCTATTCCCCCAGGATGAGGATTGGGGAGTTTCGAGTCGTGACCAGAGTGGCAATGTACGAGTTCGGGTTTTACCGAATTGACGAGATTGGAAGTTGAGTTGAGAGTTCTTGAATGCGAGTTGCGAATTGGATTTTGTGAGTTTGGTAAGTGAGTGAGTTTTGGTTTAATGCAAGTTGGTGAGTTTCTCATATTCGCATATTTCATTTACTGAGATATTTAGTGCTTGACCTCATTGTAGTAGTCTTTCTGTATGAATTGTTCATTTAATTTGCAAATATGATTTGAAAGAAAAAATATAATGTATAAAAATAAATACCTCATTATTCCCTTAAGGTAGCAATATCGTGGTTAATATTTTTGGTTGTCCTATAAGCAGAGGTGCAGGGTTTTGATTCCCTTTATCCCTATATATCACTGCCAAAAACGGGAGTGTTTAACTTTTACACCATGGGTGAAAATTTTAACAACCTCTGGACATCAATAGGGGACCGTACCCAATGTGTTGGTTTTTACACATTTTTGGGGGTGTGGGGTTGGTTAAATTAAACACCATGTTAGTGTTATATTAACACCAATTTTTGGTGTACAGTGTATGTATGAACTGTTTGGGTAATTTTACACCATATGTAGGTGTTAAGTATTTTTTTAAACATTACCGGTGCCAAATTGACACCACGGTGTTAATTAAGACCCTCCTGGAATCAATTACAGGACCCGCATCTATGGTGGTAATTAAAAACAAACTTTGGTGTTACATTTTATTTGCTAACATTGACATTTTAGTATCAAATGTTGATTTTGTTATTGTTTGCTTCTATTTGTAACTGCTTACCTCTACGTTTCCTAAGCAGATCAACAAAATAACATAATTAAAAATTGTTGCAGCACACGAGGCGGGTGTTAATATAAATTTCAATACCAGAAACAAACACCGAGACGCTTGACACCACCTTGGTGTTAAAATTTTAACACCCAAGTTTGCCCGTAATGCATGTATAAACCGTTACTTACATTAGTAATTAACAGCTAACGTATATGAATGCAATGTAAAACAAGGCACATAGTACCTCAAAAACATTTTTTCGTTTTCCTTCTTTTCTTTTCTCTATTTCCCAACATACCTACAACGTTAATTCGAGTTCCAGCAACTTGATTGCCCGGGGATTGCTTGACTAAAAATTGGAGTAACTTGATAATTTCTTTGTGTACTAACTAAATAACTAACTGCGCTATCCCGAGATAGGGCTGCGCTATCTCAAGATAGGGTTGCGTTATCTCGAGATAACGCCGCGTTATCTCGAGATAGGGCTGCGTTATCTCGAGATAGGGCTGCGTTATATCAAGATAGGGCTGCGTTATCTCGAGATAGGGCTGCATTGTCTCGAAATAGGCTGCGTTATCTCGAGGTATGGCTGCGTTATCTCGAGATAGGGCTGCGTTATCTCGAGATAGACTGCGTTATATCGAGATTAGGGGCTGAGTTATCTCGAGATAGGGTATTTCTTATCTCGGATAGGCGCGTTATCTCGAGATAGGGCGCGTGTATCGCGGAGTTTACGGGCATTGCTGTTATCTCGAGATAGGGATGCGTCATCTCGAGATAGGGCTGCGCTATCTCGAGATAGGGCTGCATTGTCTCGAAATAGGGCTGCGTTATCTCGAGATTAGGGCTGCGTTATACGAGATAGGGCGGAGTTATTCGAGATAGGCTGCGTTAGCTCGACGAGAGTGCGTTTGAACCTTCCATAAAAGGGTTGTGCACTGAGCAAGGCGCTTTATAGTCCAGACTTAAGGTTCATTGTTAACTGATATCAACCTTGTTTTAAGCATACACTATTAAAAAAATTTACACAAACATTAGGTGTTTTCTGGTGATAGCCTAACGTATAACAATAATATAAATCGGTCTGATTTATGTATAACTTATTAATGACTGTTTTTGTTTTAACCATTATTAACTTTGAATGATACAGCTGACATAACTCTTGCCAAATTTGGACAGCAACTAATCAAGCTTGCTGAAAACGAAATGCCAGGTTTAATGGAAATGAGGAGGAAGTATGGGAAGAGCCGACCATTGAAAGGAGCAAGAATCGCTGGCTGCATGCATGTTACCATAGAAACAGCTGTACTTATAGAAACACTTAAAGTGTTGGGAGCTCAGGTGAGTTTTAAGGAGCACAATGTGGAAATGTTTCTCGTTATAGGCCTTTGCACATGCAGTCAATAGACTATTTGGTAGACGTTTCATATAGAAGTCCAACGTATGCAAATGGATATTGCCATTGATTCCGTCGTGCACTACTGCACATTATCATACAGCGCATGACGGAATCAATTGCAATACCTCATTTGCGTACTTGGGACTTCTATTATGTAAGGTCTACCGATTATTTGACTGGACCTGTCTTCCAGAACAACTCAGGCAGGCAGAGTTAAGCGGCTATTATAACCATTTCTGGCGTTCCTGTACTCTTTCTGGGGTGCAATTGACAAGTTATCGTTCGCAAGCTTTTTTGATCCGCCATATTTAGGAACATGACAATCAAACCAAACATTTTTGCACTCTCGGATCCCGGGGAATAACATCTGCTTAAAAAATATGGCATTCAATACATTAAGTAGTCAAGAACTCTTTTCTTTCCAATCCACCAGGTCAAGCACAGGTGAAAATATAGAAGGAAAAAAAAAAGTAGTCAAGAACTCATGGTACAATTTGAAATCAGTTTATAATTGTGATTTTTTCCTGCATGTTGCAATACTTTTGGCAAGTGTGTGTATATGTATCTTTCTTTACATCTCTGTCGGATGTGATGGCAATTACAGATTTTTTTTCGATCATCATGAAAAAAGCAACTGTTCGTACTCTAAATACAAGATATACTGTTTTTTCACGCTCTGCCCCGTTTTTTTGCGCAGGTGACTTGGTCGAGCTGTAGTAATTTCTCCACAGATGATGCCACGGCAGCCGCCATTGCAGCATCTGGTGTCCCTATATTCGCCTGGAAAGGTGAGACGGATGAAGAGTACATATGGTGCATAGAGCAAACACTGGTGTTTCCAGATGGCCTTCCTCTCAACATGATACTCGATGATGGTGGCGACCTCACCAATCTGATACACAACAAATATCCCGAACTCCTACCAGGTAAGACATAAAACCATTATGTCATGGCTAGCCCGAGAACTCAGTCCTTAACAAGACTTGACTTAAACATGCTGACATTATGGTGGTCTTGTTAAGGCCCGAGCCTGGTACATTCATTTTTCGTGGAGGCGAAGAATAACAATTCTTGCAAACATTATGTAACCAGCACTTTAATCTACTTGGCATTCACAACGGAAATTAGTCATGTGAAAAACATGTTTTTGTCACTTACATGCATCCTCTATTCATATAAAACTGATACCTACTACGTTTACATCTCATCGGAGTGCTAAAGGGTTTACTTAGCAGTGCGATCTTCAATGCTGTGTTGTGAAAAGCTTCTATTTGTGCAACAATTTCACGAGCTACACATGGCCATGTTTGGGTTATTAATTCAGGTACGATCGATGATACCAAAACATAACATTCGCTGTTAGTTGTGTCCATACCTAGCCACAGAACTATAGTAAGATGGGTGAGCAAGTGTAATATGTGTATCAGAGATGGAAATAGGCATGAATATTATGGACGGGGTGTTTTGTTCTGAATGGAGGCTGTGCTTCGGTCGAATTTGATGATTGGAAGCGGCAAAACTACCTGAACGTAAGAGAAAAGGTCATTAACGATGGATTTAAGGCATAAATACATACACCATCTCGGCCCTAAATTCAAATTTGGACCGATTCTCGACGCTATGCAACCGGATGAAAAAAAATGTAATTTCGAACTACCCTCATATGCAAGAAATGGAAGAAGCCACAAATCTGAACTTTGACACATTCATATGACCGTGACAGGAAAAACATGGCGGCTTGAAGAACACGATCAGATTGAGTTGCATTTTCAAAACTCAAGCGCAACTTCATGTCATGTATGTGGAGGTTTCAAATGCGGGCCTGAAAAGGTTATTTATATGATTATCCTGATCGATAAAATGTGTAGAACCGATCGCTGTTTTAATTCAACAACAGCTCCTTTAGATTGAAACACGTGAGGTGCGTTGTTGTTGTCAGTTAAAAATAGAGTTTTGCATAAATTTGCATGGACACAATGGCCACTAATGCCTCGTACAATAGCAATCTCATTAATTTACATGCGTCCAGTTTCCAATACAGCTCTTAAAAAATCGCCTCCACGTTTGTAGCATGATTCGTTTATAAGACACTAATCATGGCAGTTGTAAGTTTTCATGGATTGAGTTTTTGTGTATCGAGGCTATACCCAACGCGAGACCACACCGAGGCGGAAGAGACCGACCTGGTCTCTTTTCCCAATATTTTAATATTTTATTAAAATATTTAATGTTCTAAACAAGCCTGGTATGTGCTCCAATTCCAATTATCGCCCATGACAACCGTTTTACACATTTAGAATTTTTCTATCATTCGCGATTATGAAGCAATGATGACATCGACAAATAGGCCCTCCTGGCCGCCATCCTATGGTGACAATGAAAATCCTGTCTGTCCAATTTTTGTTATTAAGGGAATAACCCGATTTAATTATATGAAGTTTTTTTTTATCTTACATCACGCCCATTTCAATCGTTTTGATATTTCTACTAAGCGCACAGAATCGTGCATCTGAAAAAATATTGGTTCAACTAAAATTGTCCCCTTTTCCATCGTAACATCAAAATCAACATATTTTAGCCCGAAGTTTTCACAGGGTAAATGAGAGAGACCGAGGAGAGAAGAGGAGAGAGAGAACAGCTTTCTTCAGAACAACATGATTTCCATGTAAAATGCTGGGGTGCCGGGGGGTGCTAGGGACGAGGGTTGGTTATTAGCATTGGGCACATGAACGGCGCCTCCATCTTCTCGTATCATTATAGTTTGATGAACGATCGGTTTGATGTTCTCTCTCTTCTTTCTTTTCTTACAACCTGTTGTAAGGTTAAGACTTATTAGCCCGACTTGATATAGCAAGGTCGTTTATTGGTGTGAGTTTGATGGCACTGGCCTGCACTTTCAAGGTGTTCTGTTTTTGCTGGGCGGAGACCCAGCCAGTATGAGCAATCCGTTGTAAATATGACTGACTGACTCACTGCCATTATTAAAGTTGTTGCATATGCCGATCATTTTACGTCGTGACCAATTCAAAGAAACACATATGCCTACTCTGAAAGTTACAGCTGGTCGGGCCGTGCGTGATCGCGGCAAAGAAAACGGATTGATTAAGGTACTATAATCGTTTTACATTATAAAACATACCAAGAATAAGCTCTTCAAATTACAATAACAAAACGTCAAAGTACCAAGCACCACATTGAATTTTAGAACAGAGATTAAAGTTCTAATTATAGTCGAGATGGCATCATAAATTGTGTCAGTTGGGGTCTATGGGTGCAATTTGAACACTGTCAGGCGGCCCGATTCGGTCCCAAAACCGGTTACGGCCAATGCCGAATTCGGATTCAATATAATTCGCGTTCCCGTCAGTCGGTATCCCGGCAATTCCGTCCCACGGTTAATTCCGCCCTTGGAAACGAACGCGTTGTTGTTAAACAAAACCCGTGCTGTACCCACTTTAAAACTTGGCCTCTAACCTTTAATTACGATCATGATCATACTTAATAAGGAATTTAGTTGTGATATAATGTAAAAAACAATCATTGAGTATCATTATACACGAATCCGCGGGCGCCTATGATCCACCCTACGCAGTGGGCGGCGCAAATCACATCCGCCATTGACTGGGGGGGGGGGGGGGGGGGGGGGCGGTGGGCTCTTTTTGATTTTCTGTATACTACCGAGTTTTACGTTGTACGTGTTACCCAAAGAAAGCGATTCATTTGATCAGTTTGACGGCAAAAATCAACACCATTTCACTGTTATCCATTGTATATCATCATGGGCGGTAGGAAAAATTAAATTTTTGGATGCACAATAGCGATAAAAAACGTACAAAAAGGGAAACGAAACTGCGTGTGAAATTCACTAGCCAATGTCATGACACATGAAGATTGTGAATGTCGTTTTTTTTTTTCCTTTCTAAAACATCAACAAACCGCATCGGAAGATCGTCACGTTTTTCAGCACATATGATCGGATTCTGGGAACTATTCAATTTTTCACGTAAACGGAATATATCAACATTCTGTGTTACTTATTTTGTCGGGAGTTGGAATTTTACGAAAAATGATTTTTCTACACGCGGCGTATTACCAATTTTTAACACCTATTCTAACCAGAGGCCTAACCGTTTCATTTCCAGTCAAGCAAAGTGGAGAGAAACCTTCATTTTTCCAACAACAGAAAGGACCACTTGACGAATTCCAGTTTAGGCTAGTCCCTGACAAAACATCCTTCCATAAATCCAGGGAAATAAACGGTGAAATGAAAAATTGTTAAAAATTGCGAAAAAAGTAGGGTGTAAACTTCTTAGATTTCGGCGTTAAGCACCGTAAAGGCAATATGCGGCGTGTGTTGTACTGTGTGTTAGGTGGCCAGGAGCCCCCCCAGTAATGGCGGCGAAGTAGAGGGTGTCCTTTCGAGGAGTACCCGTCGGATTTCGGGTATAGTAGACCCAATCATGGAAAAAACGTAGCTCCGTCAATTTGGATAATTTTAGGAGTGTTTTGTAGTCTATGTGCCAGTCTTTTGACAAAATTATAATTATTATGCTAAATAAAATATTGTAAGCGGGAAATATTATAGAATTAAAGCAGAAAAACAATTTGTCATTTTGATAATCAATTTAGCAATAATCATCTACCTTATTGGCACTGTGCCTTATGGAAGGAAGAGACAGTATACGGTAGAATTTCGGTGTCGTCGAATTGAAAAAAACAGAAAATACATTTGTCATGCATTTTTGGACTATTTTTGTTGAACAATAATTTGTAAACTATACAATTTAGAATAGTATTTATTGGCGTTTTGTTCTACACTTAACGCAGTGGACACGCTGATCGGTTCATCCCAACAATAGGGTAAAAGCAAAAACTGACAACCAAAATTTATAATTGAAACAAATAACTGTAACATCTTTGGGTTGGTAATGATTTCCTATTTTATTGTGGTACTACATACTAATATTATTAGATAATTTACAATCGATCACCCAAAATTGGTACTGTGACTTTCACGTTCTTAGTTTCCCTATAGTGCTTACTCTAGTCTACTGTAAAAGGCCCTGGGATTCAATGAGCTCCTCGCACTAAGCCTAAAATTGGTATTGGTCACCCATGGTAATACGACTGAACATCACGATTCAGCCATTTCTTTGACCCACTAGCCCTCTCAAAAAGCAAAATTTTCATCGATTGACAGAGCCTCGCAATAGGGGGCCTAGTATAAGTTGTGTTGATAAAAAAACAATGGGGACAGAACTACTACGATATGCATGTACACAGAAGTAGCAGAAGAAAGTCGAAAGGCACCGATATCCCAAAATGACAAAAATCATATTACATTTCACGTGGTGTTTCATTTGGGTCCGAATTGTCATGGGGACCGAATTGACGAATATGAGGCCGAATTGGTGACTATTTTACTGAGACCGAAATGTCCGTGTTTTTCCATTGTGAGCGAATTGGGCATGGGCCAAATTGGACGGTGGGGACCGAATGTTACCATCGAGATACCGAATTGACTGAGTCCCGAATTTTGTCAACGGAACCGAACTAGTACAGGAACCTTTACGGAACGTCGTTTTTGCATTGGTGGTCGGCACGACATGAGGGTGATTCGTAAGAGGTCTTCTTTCGATGCCAAATTGTGTTACACGTATTTCAATACGATAAATCGCATCTCATCATAGTGCGCGCCAGTTTCACCTTCCATAGAAAAACGTTTAAATACACAATTTGGCAAATTGGCACTCGCCAGTGGTTACGTGTAAATGTGAAATGCAAAAAATTGATAATGACTCGTCGACATGCCCGAGGGCATGCCCGAGGCATAAACAACTTCATAACCCAAAATACTATGAATAAACCCCGTTCAATGTATACCTCGTATTAATCGGCATACGCGTTTGGTCAATACGCGTCACGTGACCAGTGAATTACCGTTTATCATGCTTGCGATACGAACGTCGAACGTGCCAAAGTGGTCCCAAATCATGCAATTTCAGACTGAATTTGATATGTAATGAATTATTTTGTAAGTAATAGTTTAAAAGTACGGTATAAACATGAACGGGTTCATTCATAGTATTTTGGGTTTGAACGTTGTTTATGCCCTGGGCATAAACAAGCTTTCATGTATACCTCGTATTTATCGGCGTACGCGATTGGTCAATACTCTTCACGGGACCAAGTATAAACAAACGTTTATGCATGGCTGCCGTGACGAACGCCGAAAGTGATCAAAATCATGCAATTTCAGGCTGAATTTGATATGTAATGATTTAATTTTGTAAGTAAAAGTTAGCAAAAAGTACGGTATACATGAACGGGGTTCATTCATAGTATTTGGGTATGAACGTTGTTTATGCCCTCGGGCAAGCCCTCGGGCATAAACAAGCGTTCATACCCAAAATACTATGAATGAGATTCATACCCAAAATACTATGAATGAACCCCTATTAAAATTCATACCCAAAATACTATGAATGAACCCCTAATTTCTGCTACAGGCTACGAATTCGGCAACGTTAACGGAATAAACCACATTGTTTTTAGCACATTTAAAAATATCTTAGATTTTTTTAATAAAATTAAAACAATATTGGCACATTTTTTGAAGAGCGCCCCCAATTTTCAAAAATTGATATTTTTGCACAGTACGTTGGGAATTGCTCTAGGAAATAGACCGCGAACGAGAAATGCTAAAAAACGGCGATTTATCTACAAAATTAAGCCGATTTTGTAATTAGAATTGGATCTCAGATTACACTTAACGGCAGAGCTTGAAATGCTACGTTTATGTCCGTCCATGATGAAATAGTGCCACCTCGAGAAAATAACCTCTAACTTGACTTGCCCGAACTATTAAAACAACTAATGGATGAGATAGACACGTACATGGCGCATTTCCCGGCTATTTCACATTGGAAGGCCGTTTCCAGCAGCCGTGAATTATATCGGGGATCACCGATTAATATTATTCAGCCAAAATGTGACACATAGACATTTCGAGCTTAACCATTCACAGGTATAGTTTACTAGCCAGTACCAATGAAACCGTGTAAAAAATTCCAAATTTTTGAAAAATTGGGGGCGCCCTTCCAAAAAAGTGCTAATATTGCTTTAACTACTCAGAAAGTTAACCTATTGGTTTACCAGGCCAGGACACAGCTAGGCAAAAAATTATATTGGCGTAACTTGACTGACCCTAAAATTAGGCCCGACCCTACATTTTTAAAAAACAAAAACAAAAGCTCATTCAAACTGGAAGTACATGACTCATGAGTAGCTGCCATCTCAGCTATGTAGAGCCTGTCAATTGTTACTTTTGAGTTCTGTTGGGCAACTAGTGACACTTTATTACCATGTGAAAATTAAGTGTAGCAGAGAGTGCAAAGTGTCACGTTAGTTTCAAAGACACCAAAAACAGGAGAAATATTTAACGTGTCATTTTAAAACCTTAAAAATGATCTACATATTAAGTAACACAAAATTCAAAAATCAGTCACGTGCAAAGTTCCCCCTTTTGATGTGACCCATCACATATACATTTTTCAATAACCGACCAGCTATACTAGTTACAGCTAGTCTTGTTTTCTAGGTATGGGCTCCAAGCTCACATGCCCTACCTGGTGCCTCGAGGGTCGTCGAGTGCCAAATTGTGTAAACACGTATTTCAATACGTAAATCGCAATCTCATCATAGTGCGCAGTTCACACTCCATAGAAAAAAGTTTTACACAATTTGGCACTCGCCAGTGGTGGAATTATACTGTGATTTGAAATTGAGGCCACGCCTCCCTGTTTCACACAGAAGGGAGGTTTCGATGGCATACACCATGCATGCACTTGAATGTCAATGTGGAATTATTTTGTTCGTCAACATTTGAAGTACAAGTGCATGCCTCGCGCATGACATCTAAACCTGCCTACTGTGGTCCTTTACACAATTGGCATGCCTAAACACTGTAGACAGATATCTTTGGACAACTAGGCTACACGGTTAAGGTTAATGATCAACCTTTCTACACCCGCTCATCCCACGGTTACGAGTGACGTGGCGGTAGAGCAGGAGCAGAATATCATAGGGGACTTATTAAAGGTGCAACAAGAGATTTTGAGGCACCTGAATATTGTGTCATAATAGTAATTTCATGTAGATATAGACACTCAATATATTTCTTACCTTGTATTTGGCTACAGAAGTGTCTTAAAAGAGAGAAAAAAGGTGATTTTGATTTGCTTATATTTCAATATAAAACATAGGCCGAATTTCGTATTTGCTCCTATACGAAATTAGGAATTTTACAATTTTTGTACCAAAGAAACATTTCTCAGCTTAATTCTTTTAGATGGGGATATTTTTTAATGGAAAGCTTTATATCAGGGCAAAAATCAGCACTTTCGATTTTTTTAGGGACACCTGATATGTGAAATCTCTTGTTGCATGCACACAACCCTTTAAGGAATTCGTTGACCCCCACTACAGAAAAGGTTTAACACCTTTGGTAGTTAGTATGGACCCTCTACATCAATGGTAGGTAGTTAGTTCTCTCAAATTGTGGTATCACTTTTTCAATAAGGTCCAATTTAAGGTTACACAGGGGTCAAACTTTTAAAATGCTCCAATCATATTGAAATAACGTATGCCGTATTGTCCATCTAGTCATAAGGATTCCAAAAATGTATAGTTTGTACCATCCAAAACTTATGGTCGTAGGTGGTACAAACTATATTTTTTTTGGAATCCTTATGATTAGATGGACTATTTAATATGGTATACATTTCAACTTGATTGGGACATTTTTAAAATTTGACCCGTGTAAACTTAAATTGGCCCCTATTGAAAAAGTGATACCACAATTTGAGAGTACTAACTAGCATTGATGTAGAAGGTACATACTAACTACCAAAGGTGTTAAACCTTTTCTGTAGTGGGGGGGGGGGGGTAAACAAATTCCTTAAATAAGGCCCCTATGATATTCTGCTCCTGCTCTATCGAGGGCGAAAACCAGGGCCGAGCGGAGAGAGGCAGAGTTCTCAGTGGGAGGGCGCTATAGCACATCGTGTACAGGGACTGAAAAATCATAAAGCGCAACGTCTCCTTTGATGAAAGGCCACCCTTCCGTGGATACTGATTTATTATCATTCCTATTATTTTTATTTCCAGAAATCAGGGGTGTATCCGAAGAAACCACGGCTGGGGCCAATAATCTGTATAGGTTATTGAAAGAAAATAAGCTGAAAATACCGGCCATTAATGTCAACGACTCAGTCACAAAGGTAAGTTAGATACACATCAAACAAACAAACAAACAAACAAAACACAAACGAAAAGACATCGAAGAAGTTCAAAGATGAAAAGCGTTATTAAATCTTGGTGGTGGTAATGTAATAGATGAACAAAATCAGAATTGTGTCATTTCTTAAATAAACACTTGATCTCTTGATAGAACATAATCTTTCCCAAGAGGGCATCCAAATTGTTGTTGATCGCTTGACTCTGTGAACTAAGGTCAAACGTGAAACAGGGTTCGATCCATAGCCTCGTCCCCTATGACCCGCTCAGGGTCTGTGGTATAACACTGGTAATGAAGACTACAATCTCTCTGAGTCAACCAAATCCCCTGCACATCGGCGCGCGTGCGAGTGGTATTTTTGAATTTTGTCAATCCGTTGACAGTGCAAGTTGGTTCGTATAAGGGCTTATGGGCGGCCATTGGGGGTAAAAAAGGTGTCAACTCCAGTAATAAAAGACCGATGGTCCAAGGGTCCAGGGAGGGCCAAAATGATCTATTTTTTTAGGATTTTATTTTTTATTTTTGTATATAACATTATAGGTGTTGTGTTTGTGAGTGCGATCTGTTGTAAAATAAGTTTGATTTTCATGTCAGTTGAAACCTACTGTGCCCTGAATCTGAAGACAGAGCCGAGACTGTGGTACTTCTTACGTCCCCTATTACTACAAAAATGGAGACTGTTTTATCACCTGAATTCTGAACCGTTGTCAGTTTATTGTGTGCCACAGTCTAACAATCGCGTCGCAATCACCGCATACTAACTAAAACCAACAACAAAATTACGGGTATGTTATCTTTTCACTCCGCCCGCAGTCCTGCATGCCTTGTGGTTAACAGAACTGTAAGTGTGCATGCTGATTATAAAGCAACTTGAGAATTTCAAAAATTCAGAAACCTGTTTTACATGTTTTATATACTTTTCGGTTAGCGCTACCTCGTTAAAAATAAGTAAAATGGGCGAATCGGCGCTATTTCAGCGTGTTGTTCAGAAAATTAACATCAAATTACATATACCGGTACCTCATCCGAATTGATCATTATTGGACAATAATTTTGCATGATTGATGACCTTTGATTTCGTGTCAAGTATGGCTAATGGTGGGGACGGTCTCAGAACGCAGCTACAGTAGATTTCAAAATACGTGAGACCCCATTAAAAGTTTTAGGTCTGTCATTCACCTCTTACACTAAAAATTTCATTCCGTTATCACAGCATTTGAGAAATAATGCATCGTATATCATACACATAACACCACAGTTTTTTATTGGCAAACAAAAGTGGGTCAAACTTGATTAGAGATTAGAGCAAAGCTGGATTTGAAATCCGGGCAAACCATGGGGCATAAGTCTTTCAATCATTAACGGACCATTGTATACTGATGCACGAGTTTCCAATAAGCCGATTCTGTAAAGTAGCTTTGTACCATGGATACAATGTGTTTTGTGATGGCAGCAAAGGCCTTGTCTCGGCATGACCGGGGATTGAATCCCATATCAATATTTCGGCCTATATCGAAATATGCATGGAGGCTCACTTAATGTGAAATCTACATAGTAAATCAGTAAATGATAAAATCGTATGCACAGATTCCGGAGCATCGTTGGCAGTACATGATTTGTAATAAGACTAGAATTTCGCTGAAGTGTACTGATCTATGTACTCTATTTTCAGAGGAAATGCGCCAACTTCATGGATGAGGGAATCGGTCATAGATGGACATAAAGTGCAACAAACGTCATGATTGCGGGGAAGGAATGTGCTGTGTGGCAGGATACGGCGATGTTGGCACGGGATGTGCACAGGCATTGCGGGGATATGGTGTCGGGTAATTATCACAGAGGTCGACCCTGTTCTCGCTCTCCAGCGGCGGCCATGGAAGGTGAGTTTGGGACGTTAGAGGCTAGGGTGGGTGGCCCATAACAAAACCTGAACAGTAACACAGGAGAAAATACGAGTATTACCCAGACCTTTCGCATTGGAAAGAGTGTGCGATTGTCATGTTACGTGCCCTCTGAGATCTTTTGCTGTTACGGTTTTTCAATGAACACTAAGGCCAGAAATAACCTTAAGGTTATACACCACTAACCTGGCTGCCGGAAGGATTCAAAAATCTGGGTGGACTACTTTCTTGCATTCATCTGGAAAAAGTGTTTAAAATGTTTGAAAATGCCACTAGTTTTTATATTAAGAAAGTGATAACATTTCATGATTGAAATGGTAGACTGGTATTTTTCTCAAAATAAGTAAGTGGCATTGGGGACAGTGAATTTGAGGGTAATTACTCCGCGGTCATCAATTTCACATCGATTTGCAATTTACTAGCTTTGGCCACACCATTTACGTTCCCATAGCATCTGTACTTTGGCACACAGCGCCACCTATTCCGTTTCCGCATCGCAATTGGCCGGCGATTCTTAGAATCCTAGCAGTCAAGCGCTGTGTTAAAGGCTCTGCGATTAGCTGAACTAGGAATTATTAAAACGGTTTCGCGGTACCTTGGATATCGCGAAATCCAACGAATCAGGTGGTCGATCGGATGTTAGAAACAGGTTCCTGACAAAAAAGACAATTAGCTCACTAGTATTTGTAAGCCTGGCTGGGCATGACTTGATAGCAGCAATCGAGAATTGAGCAGCTTCAAAGGTAAGAAAATTTGCTTGTATGGATAGTATTTTTCACGTTTTTTGCAAAAATAAACCTATATTATAAACTAGTCGATAACAGACAATTAGTTAGGCCTATTTTGGTGCGTAAATCGTTACGCTAGGCCAAGTATTTGCGCAATCGCAGTGTACCGCAAGTACAAAAATCCAAATCAACGCTATTGGACAGAGTTCCACCATCCGGCCTACGCGGTCGGAAAGTAAGTAGTCTGTGTCACAGACTGCAAAAGAGATTATCTAAATTAGCAGCGCGAGAGATGAACGTGATCAGTCAGTCATAGCGAATGGAATGCAAATGGAAACTAAATCTCAAAATAATCTCCGGAATACGAAGGGGTTCTATGGGAGATTTTCTGCATCAGAGGGTCGTTTACTATGTTTTGTTTTCAAGAGGCCATGTAGCGTACTTGGTCTGGACCTATAGAACCTAGCGAGAAAAATTGAACGTTTGTGTGTCGGGTACACGGAAAAGTGAACACGCAATCGCGACGGGCCGCATCCCTTTTCCCACTATGCCTTTCTGTATTATTTCAGTTTGAGAATTTTCAAACGCGGGTTTCAATTACGCTTTCAAATTTTAGAAACAGGATATTATCGTACTTACCGGACCGCCGTACGCTCAGCCGATAATGAGGTGGGCTGACAAACTCCTAGGGCAGTGAAGATTGGCCAAGGTTTGCAAAGATTCAACAATGACCGGCGCTGTGTGCTAAGACGACACGTAAATGTGTGTGGCGACTATAGAGAATCGAATCTTGGGTTGTCGGGCTGGACATCCGGCGAGTTGTGGTGTTCGTAATATTAAAAATTTATGGGTCATCAATGTTCAAAATTTGGTTATTTGGTGATTTTGCGTGTACTTTGGGGTGATGTTGTTGTATGTCCTCGTGAGACTTTTAATGTGAGAGAAACATGCTCAAAAGTTGTATTTCCCCATAGACAACTGTGTATAAGTGAGTTAGTGGTGTGTAACCTTAAGATCCGAGAGGAGTCTGGTGCACGATTGAATTTGGCTTTATTTATAATGCTTAATTCAGAAATGACTGTTTCAAAAATTTGGATTGACCAAAGCACTTTCACATCCATGAAAAGCAATTTCGTTACGTACAAATTACATTTGGTTCTTATACACACACTGGCCAAAAGTATTGCAACATGCAGAAAACGAAATTCAAAATCACCAACTGATTTCAAATTATACCATGGATTCTTGACCACACAATACGTATTAAATTCCGAAGTTGTGATTTTCATACAGCTGTTATTCCACAAAATCCGAGAAGGTGAAAAAACGTTTGATTTGATTGTCATGTTCCCTAAATATGGCAGATTAAATGAACTGCAAACGATATCTTGCCGATTGCACTCCAGAAGGAATACAGACGCAGAAACAAAATAAATGGCTTCAAAACAGCCGCTTAAGGAATTTTACGGATTCATTAGAGTTTACTTAAATGTTTATGGAAGAAAATCAGAGTAGCTGTGTGGACCGGAAATGAGATAAAGTAAATGGAAGACAGTGGTCTTCGAAAAATTCGAGAAATTCAGAGACACTCGAAATGCTATTCAAATGATAAATCACGTGGTTTACGTAAATCATGTCTAATTGCGCGTTCACATTGCCTGATAAAGAGCACAATGTCAACGGTGCGATTAAAAGGTTGTTTTAAAGTTATCACGTGACCTTTATCTTGCCATTAAATTTCCTGAGTCCAACGGCGATCAACGTGCTCCCATCTGTTATTGACATTATCTCATTTCCGGTCCATACAACCACTCCGATTTTCGCCCTAAACATTAATTTTACAGTAGACCCTGACAAACCCTTTAAGTTCATTAGCGACTATTTTGCAATCTTTTGACGTTCCTGTGCCCGTATTTCTTATGGAGTACAATCGGCACGTTATCATTAGACAGCTCCTTTAACCCGCCATATTTAGGGATCATGACAACCAAATTAAACGTTTTTCACACTTCTTGATTTTGGGAAACAGCATCTTTTTATGAATCACAACTTTTGACAATAGTTACGTAATGTGTAGTAATTTTATTATAAATTGCTTTTCTGCATGTTGCAATACATTTGGCCAGTATGTGTACAAGCTTCACCTTGATGTTACCTCACTGTTGGGGTAACCTGGCCAAGTTCTATTATTCAACAAACATCTCTCTTTTCCTTGGACTTTCTCTTCGTATGTCGACCGGACCGTTTAACGCTTGTGCACCTGCATTTGGAACTCATCATCATCAGTAAAGTAATTATAACTTTCAATCGGTCCAGCTGTTCAGGCAGTATAATAGAAGCAAAAACGTGTACCAAAATGGCCCATAGGACAGTGTGTGTGAGATATGATGGTTGCCAACATTTTCGAAAATTTGTGTTCATAACTCAACAAGAAAGGTTTCCTGGACTTTAATGTTCTTTTTTTCAGAGGCAAACATGCTATTCATTGCTTGTTTTATCATGTTTATACTCTGTGTTTCGTAAATTCGTTGCACCCATTTCAACAGCAACACTGCAGAGGATGGTTTGCACTTTTCTAGTTGTCTTTTAGGTGTTTTTTATTAACTGTATACTTGATAAACTCAGGTTTATCCTGCCGAAACGTCGTGCTATTTGTCTTGTGTCGGATCCTATGCAAGTTGGGAGGAGCATTTTATTCTTATCTTTTTACACTGAATCTGCTAAGAAGATCATATTGAGAGTATAGTGCCTATATTTGATCTTACTATTAGGTTATGAAGTTACGACAATGGACGAGGTGTGCAAAGTAGCCCGTATCTTTGTTACTGCCACTGGTGGGAAAAATGTCATCCTTGGGTGCCATTTTGAACAAATGAAAGAAGATGCAATCGTGTGCAGTGTTGCCCATTTTAACCATGAGATTGACGTGAAGTGGCTAGAGAAGAACTGCACTAAGGACATCATAAAACCACTGGTAAGTTAAAGCGATTTATATAACTCATGCAAACATTCCTATCATTCCATGGATTCTACATCACATGACATAAAATATTCCTACTATTTCCCCATATCTCATTGCTGGGAAGAAATAGTAATTTCTTATAGCAACTTTTTCCCTGCGTCGGCATATCGTCAATATCCAGATTTTCATGCTATATAGTACTTGCACTCCTCGTCAGACATATTACGTGTCAAACTCGGTGATACTGCAACGAATTAACGCATAGATATGAATGTAGATTTACAGTCAGTTAATGGGGATAATGGACTTTCCTACAGGACTGTTGCAGACCGAGCAGCTTGCTTTAAAAATTGCCTGCAGCTTGCAGCTGCTTGCTGTAAAGATGACCTAAGAGGTGATGGACCATTGAACTACTGCTGAAATGATCAGTCGTTTAAAAAACTAGTTGAAGATGGGAGAGTAACATTGAAACAGATAGCTGGACTTGTTTGCATATCAAAGCAGTAGCAGAAATAATTCATAAAGGATACATACATAGGAAAGCTTTGTGCCAGGACTACCCCATATGATATTCTAATGCCAGAGCAAAAGGAGGAGAGATTGGAAGTGGCCAAATATTCGCTTGACAAGTATGAACAATGAAACCCAAAGCGTTTAGAGGACTGGTAATGAAGTCTGAATACAATTTTACAACCTGCAATCAATGAGAAAAACAAGTGTGAGTTGATAGAGAAGGCAAGACCCAACCATTGCAGTACCAAGAAAGGTCTGTTAGTGAATTTTTGTTTTGTTTGACGAACATGATATTGTGACAAAAATTCCAACTCCATATGACCCATCAGTTACCGAAAAGTCGTAATGTTCACAACTGTGGCCAGAGTTCCTTAAATTCAATGATAAGAAATGTCCAAAGACAGGAATGTCGCAGCTTTTTCTGCATCATGACAATGCTTCAGCACATAGGTCTGCTCTTGCAGAATACTTTGTTGAAGCAAATGGCATCCGCATCTTGCCCCATTCCTCAGATCTGATACTATGTGATCTTTGGCTGTTTCCAAAACTTGAAAGCTGACCTTGCAGGACTTCGAAATTACAGCAGAAATGGTCTTGAAAATGGCATTCATCAGTTACTGAGATGGATACCTGAGAACACGTCAGCAGCCTTCAGAGAGTGGATCCGGCGCTTCCGAAAGTGTGTAGACGAAGGTGGCGAGTACTTTGAAACACTGTTTTCTCATATAGATATGATGCACGGACTTTTTAGCCTTCGCTATAGCTCTCCTTCGTACCTATTTGCGCTCTTTGAGTATTGTATGTGTATGTATTGTGAACCATGTGATCACCGGGTCAACTGCTTGGATAGGAATTGCCTAATATTGAGTTTCTCAACATGTTTTCTATATTTTGATCATCAGGTTGACCGCTACACACTCCCTAGTGGCAGACACATCATCCTCCTCTCCGAAGGACGCCTTGTTAATCTCGGTTGCGCCAGTGGTCATCCTACATTTGTTTTGTCGCAGTCTTTAACCAACCAGGTTTTGGCACAAATTGAACTGTGGACCAAAAATGACAAGTATCCAATAGGAGTCTACGTCATGCCTCAAAAGGTAATGGTTTGTCCGGTAGCGGTTTCATTTAGAAGTCTCAAGTACTGAAGTATGCAAATGAGCTTTTTAATAGAATCTCAGTCTCTACAGCACATCACATGCTAACCTTAACTCAAACCCTAACCCCTAACCCTAAACCTCATTTGCACGAATGGGACTTCTAAATAAAACCTTTACCGTTAGTCCCCATGTTTGATATTCTGTCATCAACAAGTGCTCTATGAACACTATTTCAGAATCTTGAGGCTTAAAGTTTTCTTCGTTGTTTTTCACCTACTCAGAAATAGAAGTAGTCTATTTACCAAGAATCCATGCAGGAATCGAGTCGCATCCAGACCATTCTATTCACTGAATTAAGAGTGATGAACTGGCAGGGGTGGATCTTTAAACGTGCTTAAGCTTGAGGGATTAAATCGATGTTGCAATATATAACATGGAAAAAGTGAGCACAATTATTTTAGTGCTCTAGGACCAGAACTTTTTCGGGGTCGAAGATCACAAGTTGTTGATGTGATCTCACCTTTGTGGTTTTGTCCCTCTACATGTACAAAACTGTCGCCCGCCAATGTGTATGTAATTCTATCAATTATGTTATCAGCAATGTTACTTCAAATGACCTTTGCGAAACTTTGTCAATAATCTTGCCATTAAAATTAAATGTTTGTGTCTCACCTGAAGGATGTTCGGGAAGATTATGTAATTAGTTACGAGGTTTAGAAAACCGGGTGCATGCACATGCAGATGCGGTAATACAGTTATCCTATGCCCAGCTGTGTTCAGGAATGTGACCGCCTAAGTTCATAGTCCACTCGATCGATATCGGTCGCATTCCTGAACACAGCTGGGCATGGGTGCTCTCACTGCATTACCGCATCTGCATGTGCATGCAACCGGTTTTCTAAACCTCGTTACTGTTTCCGTATGTGTATTATGTGTATGTACATGTGTGTATGTGAGATTTTGATTAAAGTTTTGAATTATTATTTTGAGTTCTGTATGAACAATAGTGACGAAACCTGATGGGTGGTAGGAGGGCAAGAGGTCCTTAATCTTAGAGGTCCTTAAAGCGGCACGGGCACATTTTCACAAAATATGAAAATTTCTTCAATTTGCTCTCAAATGATAGTCTAGGCCATTGGAAGAATATCGATATACATTTTACACATAAAATAACATACTCAAAAACAGATAGGGACGTTATTAAGAGGTTAAAGACATCCAGGTAATTTGTAGGCTAACCTTTAAGTTTTCCATAACTTTAATCAACAAATTATATATTACATGAATATCATAGATTCCTACTCATTGATATTAAAACCACAAAGGTCACAGACCGGTCAAACAGCGTGCATACCGTGGGAAACATGCATAAGGGTGCGTTTTCTTGTGTTAAATGTCATTTCCGTCGTCTGCTGAATTAATGTCGCCGGCGACATTAATTATAAAATCGTTCTGTTTACCCATAAGAACGCTGATTTGGTCTTAATAATTTCAGATGAGGGCTAATGTATATAAAAGCTTTACAACATTGCAAAATGTCATTTTTTTTAAAATCTTGAGGGCGCACTATTTTTCAAATGTGCCAGTGTCTCTTTAAGTAGGTAATTTATTGTAGATGCTATAAGGCTGGGATCTCCAACATATGAAAGCCAATAGCAAAGGCTCCCTTGCACACTTGTCACTGATGACAGTTTGGAAAGTTAATGAGCTCATTTGCATAATATATGCAAAATATACAATATGCATTTTTAGTTTATTGTAGATATTGGGAGGGTCGGACCTCCAACATATACAAGCTTGTAATATATATAGCTAAGGTTTCAAAACACACATGGCGTCGACGACATTTATTTTGATGAGCTAATTTGTATAATTTGTGCAAAAATAGAAAATACATTATATTGTAAATACTATAAGGATATGACCTCCAGCATATGAAAGCTTATACTAACGCATGCCGCTGGTGATCGCGAATCCAGGCGTGACTAGTGTTTCGAGAACCATCTTGTTTGTCAACTTTTCTAATATTTAGACAGATTCAAATAATGACAAAAGAATAAATGTGTTTCGAATTTTCAATATGAATTGTTTGAAATAAAAGTCCCATAATCGTTTTTACCCCGCTGACACCACACTCAGAAAATTATATCTGTTTGATCTTTGTCCCTATCTCTGCCGCTCATTATTTCACTTTCTGTCTTTCTATTGTCTCTTTGTCTCCATTTTCCTGTCTATTTCATCCATTCTTCCCCTTGTTCTCCCACTTTCTCCCGCTCTCCCTCTATTGTTTCTCTCATTTTTCGATCCTCTCATTTTCTTTGCAGCTCGACGAAGAGGTGGCACATCTTCACCTCAGTCATTTGGGTGTGAAATTAACCAAACTAACGAAAACCACAGGCCAATTTTATGGGCGTACCACAGAACGGGCCGTTCAAGTCAGCCAACTACCGGTACTAAACGTCTACTTCTAGGGCATGGGAAGTTAGTAGTTAACTGGTTTTTTTTTTAAATTTTGGTCGGGTACCCAGGCCTGTTTAAAAAAAACCCAAAAAACTAGCTGCGGTTGTGGGACTATAATACAGCTAGGAGTATCAAATTCACAATAATCAAGTTCTAGTCCCGCTAGGGGTATCAAATTCAGGTAAGATTGTGACTGGTTCATTGAAAAAAAATAGGAAAATGAACTTTAACATATCAGTAAAATAAACAGGGCAGTTGTGTGTGTATTTTTATACCATAATACAAGTGTACTTTGGTTATTTAAAGGTATAGCTTTTTATTCACATATTGAAAACGGAACCCGTTTACGCAAATTGCTCCCGTTAGGGATATATATTTTAACAAACAACGAGTGTGTTTTTACTGAAAATATGTCCCATAAGGGTATATTATCTTCACAGAAAATTGGTTATAGGTCACTTTCAGAACTCCTGGAACAAGCTGCAAGGGTACCCGACAAACCCCTGAGAACCCTTCCCATGGTTAAGGGGGTTAATAACCATTACCAGAGCGAAAAAAAATGAGTTGGTATGTGTTATTTATCATATTAATAAATATGATCACAAACAATATTATTTCAATCTGGTTGTCATGGTGACTGAGAAAAGTCTGTTATTGGCTAAACACGGGAACAAACGGATCTGCTTAAAGGTGCAACGAGAGATTTCAAGTCATCCATATTTTCTGTGATATGTAAATATTTCATATAGATTAGACACTCAATAGATTACCTACCCTTTATTTGGGTACAGAAATAGCTTAAAATGAAAACAAAAGGTAATTTGTGTATGCTCATATTTCAATAGAAAACATAGGCTGATTTCGTATTTGCTCCTATAGGAAATTAGCAAATTTCACAATTTTTCTACTCTCTAAATGTAAACGAGTGAAAATTTCACTCCCCAAAAGAGTGAAAATTTTGTAAACCACTCCAAAATGAGTGGTTTGTACTTAAAAAGAGTGAATTTCCACTCAAAAAGAGTAAAAATCACTCCAAAAAGATTTCCACTCGCTGAGGAGTTAAACGAAAGGACAACACTTTTGGGAAGTGGGTGATGAAATGACGTGGAAAGGAAGGACAACACGAAAACGCGTGGAAAATCCATTCTTTTGGAGTGAGTTCAATTTTTTTGAGTGGAAATTCGCACTTTTTAAGTACAACCACTCATTTTGGAGTGGTTTACAAAGTTTCGCTCTTTTGGGGAGGGAATTTCCTGTTTTTAATTTAGAGAGTACCAAGAAAATTTCAGCTTAATCCTTTCAGATTGGATATTTTTAATAGAGAAGCTTTACAAAAGTGCAAAAATCAGAATTTTCACATTTTTGCACCTTTAACGAAAACTTGCACTCGCGCCATTCTTGGGTGGAAGATATATGGGAAGAATACGCACAAAACTATATTTTATACAGTTTCCATGGTAATCGTATATCAACCAATAAGGTAATTTTGAATCATAATTCAAATTTGTGAAATAAAAAAAAAAAGCTCAGGCTTTTTGTAGATTTTGTAGATCTACAAGTTTGTACTTATCTTTTGTGCCAGTTGATACAACCATACGATGTTTCGTTTTCTAGTTATGTTTGTTCCCGTTTTGCAAATTTGAAAAAAGAAATACAGGGTGTATAAAAAATATGCATGGGATACTTCTGATCTTGACCTCGATATGTTTATTCAACCGTAACCTTCTGACATAACCGTAATGCCCATTCTTCATATTCTGAAGGAAAAAAATGAAAACAAAATCGCTTGAAATGTATTGTACACCTTCCCATTTTCCCCATTCCAATGGAGTTTACAGAGTACAGGAAATAAATAGATAACTTACCTCACTCATATTGGTCAATGGTAGTCTTCCCAAAATTGGTTTATTTTGGGTCTGGGATATTAAAAGTAATAACAAAATATTTATTCTTTTCGAAACAATAATATAAAGCATGTAAATTTTTCAACAGCATAAACTTTTGCACAAAATGAAATTGATCAGAGAAAACTTTCATTAATCTACGACATGTTTAGACAGATTTGAAACCGATTTTGGATAAGAGTTCTCTGCATAAAAATATTGCACAAAATAAAAGTTGATCAGATCTGACTTTCGTTGATCAATGACATGATTTTAAACAAATTTCAAACAGAAAAAGTATTGGATAAGATTACTTTGCCTAAAAATATTGTACAAAATAACACTGTTCTAAAAACTCTTTTGTTATTACTTTTGCCAGGTACACAAAGTCATTCAGTTCATTTTTGGTAGTTTCAAAACTTTATAAACATGTGTAAAATGGGCTCTTAAGATTGTTAAACAAATATTTATAATAATGTATGTGGTCTTAGTAACGAAGTCTTCCTTCAAGGTTGATTTCTACCTTTGAATTTGAAGAATTGTTTCAACATTGATTTCTACCTTTGAATTTGAAGAATTTTCCAGGTTTTGGCAATGGACTTAGCTACTTAAAGCTAAAAAAATAGAGAGAATAAAGTTATTGAAAAGAGATCTTGTTTTCTGTATCGTGTTTAATGTTTATGTTTGCAATTGATACAATTAATTGAATTGATCTACTGATTACCATTGAATTCACTGATTATCTGCAATTAACTCTTATGAAGCAAATGTCAGAAAGTTTTATCACCATATTCAGATAAAATTATTATACTACGTGAATCAAAAAAAATTGTGCAAGGATTAAAGATGATCTTGACCTTAATGCGATCACTATATCATAGATTTGTTGTTGTTTTTATAAAACACATCTAATATACTTCCAAATGTTGAAAAAAATGAAAGAAATCGATTAAATAATGAGCCAGATATGACCAAATTTGTAAGCACACCCCTTTTTTCGCCATTCGCCATGTATTACATACATTAAACTTGTGTTTGTGAGAATGTACAATATCAATATCATGATGCCTTTGTCAACTTAATGCTACATTTTCTTGATTATTTCAACTAGGGAATAATCAATGAATTTATTCATATCAATGTGCCAAATGAAATGACGAATCCAAACACCAATTCACCTGTTGCAGAGCAAGAAAACAAGATCTTCCCATTGTTTAGGATATTGCAAAGAGTTTAGTCCCTTTAGTTGGCATAACTTGTATCTATACCTGGATTACAGTAGTAGTGTTGAAACCTTTTCATTTACACATCAGGATTAATTGGGTGAGATTTTGCGTGAACATTAAATTCTTTTTGAAGATCAATGAAGGCGATTATGGCTATTCATAGATCAATTAAACAAAATAGCATGGGTCATCATTAGCATTTCATAATGCTATGCCCCGTATATCGTACATTGATGTATTTTTGCTTAACTGTGTAAATCCCATTGGAATGGATGAAAAAGGGGTGTGCTTACAAAATTGGTCATATCTGGCTTATTTTTAATCGTTTTCTTTCATTTTTTCAACATTTGGAAGTATATTAGATTTGCTTTATTAAAAAACAACAAATCTATGATTCAGTGACTTTATCATGGTCAAGGTCATTGCACAACCGTTGCACATTTTTTTTTGATTCACGTAGTATGGCTGAAAACCAGCAGCTTAACTCCGTAAATCCCATTGGAATAGGGTAAAAATGGATCAGCCTAGACAATCTATCATATCTGCCTCGTTTCTTCACCAAAACCATGTTTTTCAGCATAGAAAGTAAAAAATATGCAGAATATGTAGGCCTAAACATCAACTGCGTCACAGTTGGGTAAACAGGTCAGGTCAAATGTCGTGTTTCCTCATGCACGATAAACATTCCGTTAAATTAAGCACGCTGTTCATTCCAAATATTTTAACAAAATATTGTTTTCAGTCGTATGCTGATTTATTATAATTATAATTGAATCAAAATTGATGTATTCAAAGTGATCGCTATCAGCATATAAAGGGTTAACTGAATTTTATATTAGTATTGTTTAATTACATGAATATGTATACTTAAACAGGGAAAATGTTCTTAATTATTTTAATGAATATTTTTATTGGGAAAACCTATCAACACCTGTTAATTGTATTCACAAAGTTATAAGCCAAATATATTAATAAATGATGGTCTTGTGAAGTTTACTTACTTCATTACCTATACCTCAGTACCTACCTCGGTATTTTAACACTTTTATTGTGAAACTTATCACCATATTGACAGTAAATTCTGTCGAAATTAAAATCAAAACGGGTAAAACTATTTTATGAGTTCGAGTTGTCGAGTTTGAGTTGGTTTTAGAGTTCGAGTTCGAGTTGCTTTTAGAGTTCGAGTTGCTTTTAGAAAACATTATCCGCCAAACATTTTAAATCAAGGAATGTCTGGTATCAGTACCTACCTCAGTACCTACCCCAGTATTTTAACAGTTTTATGAAAATAATGTCTTGCCGGTAAATTCTATCCAAATTGAATAGTAGTAAATCCTGGAGCAAACAACTGCCCAACCTATGAGTAACATCTAAAGCAACATCGGACAATTCTGTCAAATAATTCCTGTCGAATAAGTCCTGTTCCGATGTTCACCAAATTAAGGTAATTTTTTTGTTACAACGCGACGTCTCGTGGACACCAAGGTCAGAAATACCCTTTAAACACAAATAATGAGCCTTGTGCACAAATGATCTAAAATTTGAACAGTACAGGTTAAGAGCCCCTAATTTCTGTTACGGCATTACATGGATGCCAAGGTCAGAAATACCCTTTAAACACAAACAAATGAGCCTTGTGCACAAATGATCTGAATTTAGAACAGTACAGGTTAAGAGCCCCTAATTTCTGTTACGACTTCTCGTGGACACCAAGATCAGAAATACCCTTTAAACACAAACAAATGAGCCTTGTGCATAAATGATGATTTTGTGAAGTTACTTACTTCCTTACCTGACCTCAGTACCTCCCCCTCGGTATTTTAACACTTTTATTGTGAAACTCTCACCATATTGACAGTAAATTCTGTCGAAATTCAATCAAAACGGGTAACACTATTTTATAGTTCGAGTTTCGAGTGTGTCGATGTGAGTTGCTTTTAGAGATCGATTGCTTTTAGAGTTTCTGAGTTGCTTTGAAGTTTCGAGTTTGCTTTTAGAACCTTAATCAGCCAAACATTTTAAAATAGGATGTTTGGTATCAGTACCTACCTCAGTTCACCTACCAGTATTTTAAACATTTTTATGAAATAATGTCTTGGCCGGTAAATTCTATCCAAATTTGGATAGTAGTAAATCCTGGAGCAAACAACTGCCCAACCTATGAGTAACATCTAACGCACAATCGGACACTTCTGTCAAATCAATTCCTTCAAATTAAATCCTGTTCCGATGTTCACCAAATTAAGGTATTTTTTTGTTACAAACACTCACGTTCTCGTGACACACCAGGTCAGAAATCCCTTTAAAACACAAATAATGAGCCTTATACACAAATGATCTAAAATTTGAACATCAGGTTTTACGAGCCCCTAATTTCTGTTAAACTGGCATTACTTGATGCCAAGGTCAGAAATACCCTTTAAACACAAACAAATGGCCTTGGTGTGCACAAATGATCTGAATTAGAACCTACAGGTTAGAGACCCCTAATTTCTGTACGACGACTTCTCGTGGACCAACCAAGATCAGAAATACCCTTTAAACACAAACAAAGAGCCTTGTGCATACATGATGATTTTTGTATCATACACTGTTGTAATATAATTTGTTTATCAAATTGAATCAGTTCAACATATTGTTATTCCCAGACCGCAATTTAACAGTAGTAAGTCGAACACACATGTCCTTAAAGTTAACAATACGACATAGTGTCCACTTTGACGTGGTGACTATATGCCAGAATAAAAAGAAACGTTTGCAGTTCAAGGTTTTATGGTCTCACAGTGAAGAACACCAAAATGACAACATGCTAAGTCATATAAAGCCACGGTATAATATATAATCCATGGGAAGCTGTTTCAAAACAAGTTCCTCTTTCGTCCCTGAAGATAACTTTGTCTGCAGTTCAACACTTGGGTTATATCTCGACGACACCAATATTCCGCATTACAATAGGCATATGTTACCACCAAAAGCTCTGCTGTTGCAAATGTCCAGTTTTAGGACAACAAATTGAATTCATTTTTGAATCCAAAAACTGAAGCTCCCCTTGGCTTGAAATACGCCAGCAGGCAAACTAGTAGCTTTCAAAGTATGGATCCAAAAAATCAGCACTGGTACTGCACAATCTACCATCTCTGGAGACCAATTCTAACTGCCCTTTTTCCTCCCAGAAAAAAAGTCTTTTTATATTGCCCTGTATTTTAGGGTTCCCTAATCTCTAATATAACTATTTTTTTTATAGTAGCATCATGCATAAACACGCCTAGTACTGTCCATTGGAATCACAGCACAACAGTATCATCATCATAAACATAGCCTAGTACTGTCCAATTGGATCACACACAAACAGTATCATCATGCATAACATGACCTAGTACTGTCCAATTGATCACACACAAAACTTATCATCATTCATAAACATAGCCTAGTACTGTCCAATTGAATCACACACAACAGCATCATCATTCATAACATAGCTTAGTACTGTCCAATTGATCACACACAAACCTATCATCATGCATACAATAGCCTAGTACTGTCCAATTGGATCACACACAAACATTATCACATCTTTCATAAAAACATAGCCTAGTACGCCAATTGATCACACCAGACAATCATCATCATGCATTAATATAGCTTAACACTGTCCAATTGTATCACACACAGACGAGCATCCAGCATAAACATAGCCTAGTACGGTCCAATTGATCACACACAAACAGTATCCTCATGCATAAACATATCATCGTAAACGGTCCATTGATCACACACAAACAGTATCATCAGGCATAACATAAGCATAGTACTGTCCAATGATCACACACAGACGTATCACCATGCATAGACCATAGCCTAGTACTTCCCAATTATCACACAACGACAGTATCACCATTCATAAACTAGCCCCCCCCCCTCAGTACTGTCCAATTGGATCCCACACAAACAGCATCATCCATTGCCTAAACATACCTAGTACTGTCCAATTGGATCACACCCAACAGTATCATCATGCATCAACATAGCCTAGTACTGTCCTATTGGAATCACACACAAACAGTATCATCATGCATAAAAACATAGCCGAGGAACTAGTCCAATTGGATCACACACAAACGTATCATCATGCATAAACATAGCAGTACACTGTCCAATTGAATCACACACCAAAAAGTATCATCATCATAAACATAATCAATAAGTACTGTCCAATTGGATCACACACAACAGTATCATCATTCATAAACATAGCCTAGCACTGTCCAATTGGATCACACACACACACACAGTATATCATGCATAAACATAACCTAGTCCGTCCAATTGGATCACACACGAGTACTGTATCATCATGCATAAACATAGGGTCAAGTACTGTCCAATTGATCACACACAAACATATCATCATGCATAAACATAGCCTAGTCCTGTCCAATTGCCCACACACAAACAAGTTTCATCAGGGCATAAACATGTCCGAGTACTGTTCCAATTGATCACCAACAACAAACAGTATACATAGCAATAACATAGCCTAGTACTGTCGCAATTGGAAGTCACACCACACAGTATCATCGCATAAACCTAGACCTAGTACGGTCCAATTGGATCACACCCAAACATTATCACCATGCATAAACATAGCCTAGTACTGTCGCAATTGGTCACACACAAACAATATCATCATGCATAAACATAGCCTAGTACTGTCCAACTGGATCACACACAAAACAGTATCATCATGCATAAACATACATAAGTACTGTCCCATTGAATCACACAACTTAATCATCAAGCATAAACATAGCCTAGTACTGTCCAATTGGATCCACACCCAAACATTAATTTCACCATGCATAAAAACATAGCCATAGTACTGTCGCAATGGATCACACCCAAACAGTATCATCATGCAATAACATAGCCTAGTACTGTCCATTGGATCACCACAAACAGTATCATCATGCATAAACATACATAGTACTGTCCAATTGATCACACACAAACCGTATCATCATGCACTAAACTAGCCTAGTACTGTCCAAGGGATCACACAACAAAGTATCATCATGCATAAACATAGCCTATACTGTCCATTGGATCACAAAACGCAACATATCATCATGCATAAACATGCATAGTATCGGTCCACTTGGATCACCCGCAAATGACATATCAATGATGCATCTTGCATAATTACAGCATGGAAACTAACCTATTTTTCCAATAGTTCTTTTATAACATAGCTTAGAAAAATCCCCAATCTATCTATAGTAGCTTTTAAACTTGGTGTAAACAACGCCTGGAGTGATCTCCATATATACAGACTGTCCCCAAAAAAACTACAATCAAAGATTATTTTTTTTGGCCAAAAATTTAAGTTCATCTCAACTGGAGTTTTACAGATTCTTTTTAGGAGTGTTCCAGCTTTCATGAGATTTTTAGTTGGTTTATTTTGGGGTCTGGTTCCGGTGTTATGGCTAATAATCTTGGCAGTTGAAAAACCTGTTGGGCCAGTTTCGACTATATCCTGATACCAACACAGTTGCCATTGAAAATCACCTTCAAGACATTCTTTATTGAAATTAAAATAAAAAGTAGGTATAAAGTGCTGCTTCTTGTGATATAACATAATTTATAACTTTATAATGTAAACTGAGACCTTTGAACACCAACCAAACCTTTTTTAGTGCTCTTTGTTGAACACTGCTTTCTTCATCATATTCCTCACTGGCATCTTGGAGGCATTGGAGAATAGGGGAAGGGTAAATTGTCCCTCCACATTATAGCGTTGTCCACACATTTGTCCCTCAACAGAGTTATAGACTGTTAGTGTCAGGAGTCAAATTCCTCAAATGTCTATGAATTTCATGATTATTGTCCCCCGGAGAGTGAGTCCCTCGATCATTTCACCCACAACATTATAATTTCTGTTGCTTTCACTCAAAAATAATATATTGATTAGTTCAATGCATGATAATACATTCCCTCTAATCTGTACAATAATCTTTTGTTTGAAAAGGGCTTAATCCCAAAATGATGCTACACACCTTATACCTTTAGTTCTTAAACCTTCAGGTGAAACTGGCCCAAGTGGTATTTTATCATTTGTGTTCAACTGACAATATCTCCGCTTAGGGTCCAGCAAATTGGATGGAATAAAAGCGAGGATTTAGCTTAGGATCTTGTCTAACAAATAAAGTAAAGAAACTAGCAAAAATGCACAGTTTATATTTTTTTATAATTTTTAGTTTGATTGTATAGTTTTATTGGGACACTCTGTATATAACTCTAGGAGAATTCAATTTTTCTCTTGTATGATGAAATAAGATACTTTCTCTGCCAGGAATATTATCTTAATTATATTAGCACATTTTTAAGAGCGCCCCGAATCTTTAAAATTTGATGTTTTTGCACAGTTGCTTTGGTAATTGTCTAATAACTAACTACACCTGCGAACGGTAATACACTCAAAATTGCGTATTTGTCAATGAAGAAAGAGTTTTTTGTAATTAGAATTGGATCCCTGAGTGTAATTTAACGGCGGAGCTTGGACAACGCCCAATTTTTGTCCGTCCATTTATAAAAAGTGCGCACTTTCACGAATGACCTCTCACTTGACTTGCCTGAACCATGGAACAAACTCAAAATGATTAGCATAGGCACGTACCTTTCTATTGGACGGGCGTTTTCAAGCAGCCGTTGAATTATTATCGGGATCTCGGATATTTTAAATATTCTAATTATCATACAAAATTTCCTTTTGGGCAAGTTTTGCGACATCATACCCTCTTTACCACACAAGTAGAACTTACTCTAGTCAACTACTAACTAATGCAACAGTGATTAAACTCCATTTTTTTTAGAAATTGGGGCGCTCTTCAACAAAGTTCTATTATTGCTTTAAGTAGAGAAATAAATATTTTAAATCACAAAAGGGAGGATTGCTATGGGCTTATCTACTTATTATCATGATGATTACACCAACAAACTATGCAAACTGCAAATTTGTTTTCATGACCGATAAAGATGTTTTACATCAATTGTTAATTAGCTTCATTGCCTTCAATGTTGAGGGCGAATTATGTTAAAATCTTCTTAATTACAATTATTTATTTTTATATCTTATAATGACATAATAAACGTAGAAATAAAAATGCCATGGAAGCAAAACACTAACTCAAGTTTTCAATCATTCCCCATTGTGTTTTTGTCATTTCTGACGTCGTGGATTATAGAACGGTTAAAGCTGACCCAGAGATTTCGAAATATAATGTTTGTGGCAAATTAAAATAATCAATTAGAACTAATGATAATCACGTAAATGCTTAATTCCACGCCAGAGCACGAATCGAATGTTTCGTCCTCAGGTAGTAAAATTTATGCACAACATAACAGTGCCATAGGATACCGTGTATGACAAAATTGCTGGATCCAGAATTTAATTTTAAAATATTGTTATTTTTCTATATGGAGACGTCGATTTGAGCTAGTTAATTTCACAAACGGTTGATTAGTTAATGGGACAAGCATTCTGTCTATACAAAAAACACGATTTGTTAGAAAATTGAGTGGGCGTCTGATCTGGGCAATTTCTGAGTCAGCCTTTAACGTAAAATGTTCCAAGGCCACGTGGTATCAGACGATAGCCCTTACACAAACAATAACCGCGAGCGTCTGTCCAGCATTGTTTTTGACGCTTTGGAATGCCATTTGACAACTTGATCAATGATGCAAGGCTGAGGCGGTCTGGGGTTGGACTAACCAGATATGGGTAAAAAAAGGCGGTTCCTGAAAAGGCATACCGCAGACTGCAGACCGCGGAATGCAGGCTGTTTAAAGTGTGGTATTTGTGGACTTTGTCCTAATTGTACTTGCCCTTGTCCTTGTATTTCTCACACACTGTCACATATGTTAGGTTGTTATAGCTCTTTCATTCATGACCGCAGATGGCTTGAGCCCTCTGCTCAATGCCTTATTTACTATTGCTTCTTGCTTTGGACTCTGATAAATACGAGGAGAAAATAAACACCTTAAAAAGACCCCAACCACCACTTATAGAACAAACTCTTAAAGCGCACTGGCACCTTTTCACAAAAATATGAAATTTCTTCATTTGCTCTCAAATGATAGTCTAGGCCAGGGAAGAACAGAGATATTCTTACACATAAAATAACATACACCAAAAACAGATAGGGACATTGATCGAGGATAAAAAATCAGGTAATTTGTAGAACCAACTTTAAGTTTTCCATAACCTTTAACTCAACAAATGTGTTATTACATGAATGTTTTTGACTCGTACTACACTGATAGTCAAACAACAAAGGTATAGACCGATCAAACAGGTGCATAGAGTGGGAAAAATGCATACGGCGTGAGCGTTCTTGTTTAAATGCATTTTCGTAAGTATGCTGAATTTAACGTCGACGGCGACGTTAAATTATAAAACGGTCGGTTTACCACTAAGGAAGCTGATTTGGTCTTAATCATTCGGGTGAGGGCTTTATATAAAAGCCTTTACACCATTGCAAAAATATCGATTGAAAAACTTGAGGCGCATATTTTTCAAATGTGCCAGTGTATCTTGAAGTTATTGAAAGAATTGAAAGACAAGGGGGTGCTAGACCAATCCTTGTATGAAAAAGTGAGACCATTGGTGTGTAGTGTACCTCGGATTTATGGACTTCCTAAGGGTACACAAAAAAGGGACATTCTGTAAGATCTATAGTGTCTAGCATTGGATCCGTGTGCTATAATCTATAGCCAAATGTGTGGTGATCTTTGTCACCTCTTGTTGGCAAGTTCTATCATATCAATAATACGCAGGACTTTGTTTCCAAGGTTAAGGATTGAAAGTGAGCGAAGGTTAGTGTTTAACAAGCATACGACGTAAAATGCTCTTTTCACTAGCGTTCCAGTACAGAGGGCCCTTGAAGAGGTTCAAGAGCGGTTAGAACATGACAATCTTGGAAGACCCACACTTACCTCAATGCTTCTCAAGTCATAACCTTATTGGAATTTTGTTGTAGCTCTTTACTTGTATTCAGGGGCATTAAATTTAAACAAAATCATGGGTGCGCCATGGGCTTACCGGTCAACCCGATCGTGGCCAATTGTACATGGAACATTTTGAACGGGAAGCGTTAAAATTTGCAACACATCCACCCGGATTTGGCTTCGATACGTTGATGATACCTTGTTGATCATCACAAGGACAAAGTCGAAAACAGTTCACTAACCACATCAATACCAGAGTGATTTATCAAGGTTACTATGACCCAGAGGAAGACGGAAAACTTCTTTTGGACCACTTGGTAAAAAAAGACAATCTGACGGTTCACTTAATCAGTGTTTACAGAAAACCAACTCACACTGATCGATACTTAGCCTTCACATCACACCATCCACTTGAGCACAAACTTAGCGTTATCAGAACTTTATTCCACCAGGCAGGTGGGGTCAGAGCCATTAGGGCATCTCTATTTCTCTCTCTCCCTTTTGATGACAAAATCCATCTAAATCTGTCTTTTCTTAAGCCATCTACTGAAAACCAGGACTCACACATGCTGTTTTAGCATTATATATCATCCTGAAGTTTTATTTTGCTGATATTGAAGCTGTATCCACAGATTGACTTATACTCTTTCACATCTGATGCATCTTCCATATTGTACATGTACAACTGCTGAATTTGGAAACCATATACCCACCGGACAAGTACGGTAGGATCAAACTATTCTCATCTAGTTTACCTTAATTATGGGGTATAGGGGTAAAGTCAAAGGACTCACACATGCTGTTTTAGCAATATATATTTGAAGTTGTATCCACAGATTGACTTATACTGTTTCACATCTGATGCAGATCATATTGTACAACTGCTGAATTTGGAAACCATATTGATATACCCATCGGACAAGTACGGTAGTATCAAACTATTTCTCATCTAGCTTACCCTAATTATGGGGTACAGAGTAAAATCAAAGGACTCACATTTGATACATCTACATCTATGATTGCAACCTTATCGATATACCCATCGGACATACCGGTAGGATCAACCATCTATCTTATCTTAATAATTGTGGGTTATTGTAAATAACCACCATCTTTTATTACAACCACTCTTCATAGTGACCCTGCCTTTTTGGTAAACTTACATTATGATCGACTATGTATCGCAACGCGGTTTTACGATCATGATGATATTCCCACTGCACAGTCACTTGTACTAATGGTGGTACACAGGCTTCCTCACCATACGCACAGTGATATCAATTTGTTTAATTGAATACTCATGCCAGTTTTTCTCAAACCTTTGTTTTGCCGACTGGCAATCGGTAACTGAAAAAAGCATCACAACCACCTGTGATTTACATGACATGCATGTCTTGCTCCCATTATTGCAAGAAACCTTTAATTATGAAACAAACACAATAGCTATAGCCACTTTCATGCATACTGGTTGCTGATCTTTTACTTCTCCCCCTATACATCTACATATACTAAGGAGTTGACCTTGCATTGTTAGTTGCGTACATAACCAGAAATCAATATTTTCAATATTCCCCAAAGGTTTGGTCGCTTAATTCTAGAAATCCTTGGGCCACCACTTGTTTTGATCTTGCTTCTCAGTGGTCAGATTGAAAACAACCCACCCTGCCTGGCCCTGTATGCGACCCCTGCCTCCCCTTGTATAGTTGCCAAAACGAAGTTGACGAAATGACAAGCCTTGTTGTGTAACAAGTGTAACTTTTGGTGTCACATAAGCTGTGTGCCTTACCCGAAGCGGTTTAATGATGATCTTGCTAACACTCTGGGCAGTTTCAACATGGGTTTGCTATGTCTGTGGTTATCCAAACTTCCACACATCTTGTTTGATACATCATCACTTGAATCATCAAATCCCTTTTCATTACTAAGTGGATTAGCAGACAATGAAGATATGGAATACAAACCAATCTATGACATCACACCAATCAAAGATAACAACCCATCATTCACATTCAACTCACCTAAAAAGCACACAAAAATAATTCAATGGTATGATCAATAAATTGCAATGGACCTAAAGATAGTAAAAAACAAGCTGCCTTCAGGACAGTCCTGGATCAACACAATCCTGACATTGTATTAGGTTGTGAGTCTAAAATAGACCCAGACATGCGACTCTACTCATCTTTCCAGAAACTTATATATTGCATCTAACGATAGGCACACACACTGAGGTGGAGTTTTTTAATATTCTTTTTTTGTTTATGCCACAAGTGATGACTAATAGTCCTCTGACATGCCCAATGTAGTATACACACCGGGGGGGGGCACTTGTATTCAAAGGTGTAATGATGCGTGAAACAAGAAAACGCGTAAAAAGGTGTCTTTTTTTCAACAGGCGATGTAACGCGAGTACATCGGTAGTGTGTCAAAAAAACAGCAAAATATTGGAAAAAGGGTATTCTTTTTTCTTTACCACCCTGAAATTGTCATGTTATATCTCATGAATCGGGACAAAAATCATCCAAAATACTTGGTAATCGGGAAGCTTGGGAATAAGCAAAACAAGATAATAAAGGGTATATTTACGATTCAATTCACGGCGTACTTGTTGAGGGTATCAAAACAGATAAAAATACTTGTTAGGGTATGTTTTAGCTTGTTTTTTAATCTGTCAAAATACTGTTTAGGTGCTTTTGAAAGTCCGTGTTCACGCATCATATCCACCTTTGATACAATTGGCCGGCCCCCGGTGTAACACCCTGATTGTGAATATCTGGACGAAAGTTAGAATTGCAATACAATCCTTTACACCTGGCCAGCTTTTATGGACCCCAGCTACTCTCGCAAAAGAGTGGATGAACTGTCGAAGACAGGTTTCGGACATCGTTAAATTCAAATAAGGAAAGATTGCAAATTTTTAAAGGAGTGACTTCAATTTTCCCGACATAAGGTGGGAGTCGTGGACCTCCAACAATCGCAAAACTTGCCACTGAAGAAAGAACTTGCCACTGTCCACCGGAAGTTCTTGGATTTCTTGATGGAAAACTCTCTGAGCCAGTTGGTTATTTCATACTAAAAAGACCTTTCTGAGAAGTGTGCTCGACTTGATATCCACCACCATCCACAGCCCTTAAACAACATCCAGGGCTTGCCTGGCATCTCTGATCATGATATAGTTACCTTCAATATAAACATGAAACCTAACAGTAACCAAACCACCAAGGAAAATATATAATTCCAGAGGGCTGACATAATATTCTAAAAGAAAAAGCCCATGATTTCACACAAGAATTCGTATTTCAAATCAGAAAAAAAGTCTGTTGATGAAAAATGGGCCACTATAAGAGATGGCCATCGAAAATGTCTAAACCATGCGTTCACTTGCCTTGGATTAAGAAGAGAGATAGATTATACAAAATAGCTGTAGTATCATACGGGGCTGCATGGGTTTAAAATTCCGTAAATTAACCGCACATATTACAAACTGATTCACACATCTACAATTATTTAACACCTAATTGGTTACAGTGCTGAAAAACCCCAAAAAAGTTCTGGTCATATGTGAACTGATAAACCTGAAAAACTTAGGTTACCCTACGCAACAGCCACAAATTTGTGTGCAACAACAGAGTAAAGCTTAGCCTTTAATTGCCATTTTAAGTCGGTTTTTTACAAATGATTAAATGAAAGTAGTGATAACATACCATCCAAGGATACTCCCCCTACAAGTACACCCCCTTACTTAACATTGAAATGCCTGGTGTTGAAAAAAACAACCTGTCATCCTTGAATCCATCCAAGGCCTGTGGACCGGACGAGTTATCACCACGCCTATTGAAGATCAAATAAGCTCCAGCACTCTCCTTCCTGTACTAACAATCGTATCACAATGCCACCGTTCCCTCACAGTGGAAACAGGCAACTAGTACTGGCATTTACAAAAAGGTCCCTAAGTAGATCCATCAAATTAATCGTCCCATTTCACTCACATTGTCTCTGCGGTAAGATCATGGAGCATATTGTCCTTAGTCACATAGCCAAGCACCTACAAGCAAACAATATTCTACTGGATTCACAGCATGGGTTCCGTGAACGGTTTTCCACTGTTACACAACTCATTACATCATCACATGACTGGGCTTCTACCCTACAACAACGTGGCCAGACAGATGTCATTCTCCTTGACTTCAGTGAGCGTTTGACCCGGTTCCACATCTCCGTCTATCAGTCAAACTAAATCATTATGGCATCGGAGGAAACACCTTGGCTTGGATCCAATCTTTTTTAGAAAATAGGAGTCAGGCTGTTTCTGTCAATGGCACCCATTCATCATGGGGAACAGTTTCATCCGGAGTACCACAGGGTTCAGTACTAGGCCCTGCACTCTTCCTGTTATATATAAATGACATACAAGATCAAATTCAGTCCACAATGAGGTTATTTGCAGATGACAGCATTGTATACTGTGACACAGAGGTTGGGTATAATAACTCTTCTTCCAAAAGGAAATAAACCCAGGCAATTTCTCAAGAATTGGCGTCCAATTACTTTACTAAATATATCATATAAATTAGCAACATCCTGCATTGCAGAGAGAATGAAAACAGTTCTTCCAAGTTTAATCAATGACGATCAATAAGGTTTCTTAAAAGGAAGGTACATTGGAGAAAATATACGGTTGCTTTATGATTTAATCCTGTATACTAAACTGCATAATAAACCAGGAATGCTTCTTTTAATTGATTTTGAAAAGACGTTCGATTCAGTTTCTCATAAGTTTATATTTAAAACCTTAGATTTTTTAAACTTTGGACCTTCCTTTCAAAAGTGGATTAAATTGTTTTATAATAAATGTGAAGCTACCGGTTTGATAAATGGCAACGCCTCTCCTCGCTTTGAATTAGGTAGAGGTTGTAGACAGGGAGACCCCCTGTCGCCATATATCTTTTTGATCTGTGCGGAGGTTCTAGCCTGTTTGATAAGAAAAAACAAAAAAATTGGCGGGATTAAGATTGAAAATGTTGAATGTAAAATAACGCAATATGCCGACGATTCAACAGTTATTTTAAATGGTAGTAGGGAGAGCCTAATTCAGACATTGAACACGTTGGATTTGTTCGAACGCCTATCTGGTTTAAAAGTAAATGAAGAAAAAACACATGTGGTTTACATTGGGTCATATTGTAAGAAGAAGCAAGAGTATTGTGTAACAAATAAGAATCTCAATTGGGTTGAAGATGGGCATTTTGTAGCTCTGGGCGTGCATTTTTCAACAAATCTAGAGGAAATGGTGGATATAAATTATATTAAAGTGATGGAATCAGTATCAAAGGTAATGCAGCATTGGTCAAAAAGAAAGTTGACAGTTTTTGGGCGATTACGATTGTGAAATCATTACTTATTCCAAAGTTTAACCACCTTGTTTTATGCTTATTCCTAACCCTCCGAAAGATAATGAGACTTACAAAAACAAATATATAACTTTATTTTGGACAGGACAACGTGACAAATCATCAGGGATCAACTGTCATATGACTACTCCGAAGGCGGTTTAAGACTAGTAAAGGTTGACTTATTTTTTCAAGCTCTTACATGTACATGGATAAGGCGTGTTTTAAAAAAGGAAATATAGATAAAGGCTATTTTACTATTTTTGTTAAATGAGATCAGCAGATAATATCCGAATTAAAATGGGAGTAAAAATTTTTAACTTTAAATTTGTCAAGAAAATCCATATACATTTGGACAAGAATTTATTTATCATGGTCCAAAAATCACCCCAAAGTAACATCTCCCAGAAACAATTGATGATGTCCTTAGATTATGATTTGGACACAATGATCATATTAAAATGGTGGTAAGGGAAATAAACTATAGGCCATGGCAAGAGGCAGGAATACACTATATTCTGGATCTGGTCAACCATGACGAAAACCGTTTTCTATCTTGTAATGAATTGACAAAAGTATGGTTTGAAAATAACTTTCCTGCAATAGAAATGTTTATACTTTTGTAACAAAAGAATTTTAAACATATCATAACAATATATTCCTATAATACCAGTGTGTAAACCCCTGTATTCCTTTCTCATATGAGTCTTTATTGTGAAGGGATACATAGTGCAAGCGGTCTTGTAACTACCTTGTACATTCCAACAATTCCCGAATGAAACAGAGAATTGGAACACAAATTGAATGTAATTTTTCCTGGACGCAACTTGGAAAATGTATTTCTTGGTATCTTTTTAAATGTACCTGGCTGTAAAACTACGATGGGTTTCATACAGAACATAATAGATCCTTACACAAACAACCTATATGCCCTAATTGGTAGAAGAAATATGATTTATGTACTTTCCTGCAGTGAAAAATCAAACCCATTGAACATCTTCTTGACAGAGATTTAAACATGACTTAGTTCTCCAGTAGACAAGGGTGTATACATTTTAATCTTTTCTCCTGGATACTGGCCTCTCGAACTTAACACCTATAGATATATCTAATCGCTCTCTAAAAACAACCGCTTAATAGCCTCATTCCGGTTAGAGCGTCGTGCATTTAATACGAAGGTCGCCGGTTCGAATCCGGCCAAGCCACCGGGTTTTTTTTCAACACTATCGTCGCGTGCCATCCTCCAGGAAAGATGTAATAAATTATACATCTTCGGAAGAGTGCAAATCAGTAACCCTTATGGTTAGAACTAAAAAACTTGATTCTAAGCAAACCTTGGTATTCCCTCCGTCAACTTAGTCCAAATTCAAATTATTTGATGTCACTGAACAGACGGGGAGAGTATGGTAAAGCATAGGCTCTAAATTTAATCCTTTGATAACCAATTCTATATCTATCGAAGAGATGCCCAAAATAAAAATATTTCCGTTCACTGCTTTAGAATGAAATTGAAACCTTTCAAACTGGAACAGTATATTTACTTAACCAATTTAAATTTTCAAGCAATCAAGTCTAAGTGGCAAGTTTTTGGAAAAGATTATTTTGCGTGAACATGTGAACATTTAGTAAATGTAGTTTTTACTAAGATTTTCGTTTTTTTTCCTCCGGTCATTCGTAATTGTGATAAACTGGTTGTGTGTTCCTGTTGTCTTGTTCGTTGTGTAGTGTGTTGAGGTTTTATTGTTGTAAAAACGTATATTCTGGTTTTATATATAGTGACCCGCAGAGAGATTCACTCATGCCAAATATTGTATTACGTATTTATGTAATGGATATTTGATGTAATGATCCTTTTGTGAAGCTGATGAATGTGTACGCGTAATACAAAAAAATTGTATAGGGAATATTTGACAGCCCAGAAATCATTCATCCTTCAACAAGAACCTTGACACTCGTGCAGATTTGTCCTCCCCCTTGCTAATGGCAGTTTAAGGGTAAAAATGTGTGCATCCTCTCCATCACAGGAAACGCAAACCCAGCTTCCACCAGTATCAATCTTTGGTGATATTCGAGAGAGTAGATCATCATGACTACCTTGGTGTGACCCCCCACTCACATACCCCGCTGGGAATACCACTGCCACAAAAAGCCAGCCGTTCCTGGTCACTTGGATTACTCCGTCGTACTCTTTCTCTCCCTGTAAACCAAGCGTCAAAGCAAGCATACCACACTATCACACACGTCCGCAAATAGAGTACGCTTCTGAAGTATGGAGCCCACACCCCTAGATGTAGTGATCGCCTTGAACGTGTACAGAGAGCAGCTGCTCGCTTTGTTTTTGGAGATTACCGTATAACAACCATGTAACACCCTTATTACCACCCTGCTGGGATCCACTCCATGTCAGGCGTCTCCTTTCTCAGCCCAAATGTTCTCTCAGATTCACTACAATCATGTGAAATATCCATTTTCTCCCTCAGTCCCTACATCCTGCATCTTACTTTGGGAGACATGATCATTTGAAATACCCAGTCCTAAAGCACTATAAATCCATACAAGTTCTCTTACTACTCCCACGGTGCTGTAAAATCTGGAACAGCTCCATTTCCTGCTGTACCGCGCCCTCCCGTGCATCCTTTCAGGAAGCCGCTCTGCCTACCATCAGACTCTTGCGGCCACCTCTGGGTAACAAGTTTCTGTAATTTCCAAGACTGTTTAAAATGCACCCTGCAGTTCAGCATTGGATTTGTTTAATCTTCCCCTTTCTACACTTTGGCACCTTTTGGCTCGATTTTTCAACCTGCCCCAAATCCCAGTTTAGCGAATATTATCTTATTGGGATCACAGAACCATTGAAGATTGAAGCAGAATCGTGTTACGACGGACCCAACAGATAAATCGAAAATCGCTGAACTTGAGCAACGTCAATCGGCCCTTCGTAAGTGTGGCTACAACTAGTGGAGTTTCAAGAGAGCAATTGCCAAAACATCCAAAACACGGGCTCTCCATACCAGTAAAGCAACTTCTACATCCAAACTCAGCTGTGTCTACCTTACGTAAGGTGTAGCGGGAAAATAAGCGTGTCCTCTGTTTCCATGACGTAATCTGTGGTGTGTTCAAAAGCCTCACAGGACTTCCGCAAATTTTAGTCTCCTTCCCCAAAAGCAAACTGATTTGAAGATCAATCCGGAGTGGTTTATCGCATTCCATGTAAACAATGTGATAAAGTTTTATATCGACGAGACCAAAAGATCGGTTTTGAGCCATTGGAATGAGCATACAGTAAGACAATTCGTAACAGCTTCGGCTGTCGCAGAACATCAAAAACTCACTGGGCCACAGAGTGCTGTGCCGAGAGGACAAACTCACAGAAAAATAAAGTAGTTCCATCTTTAGCACAAAAGAAATGGACCCCACTTTTTAACACATACGGGGCAGGGAACTCTCTAACATCTATAATTCTCTACTGGCAACACCTACTAGAACGCCGCCTACGTCAGAAGGTAGAGAATTAACACCAGTCCTTCTAGCAAAACACCGCTGATGACGGAGTATGGTTTACTCTGAAATTTCGGTAGAAAACGTGTGTTGATGATCAGTTTTAAATTTATTCTTTCATGTAATGATATTGTTCGTTCATTATTATTCTCTCAAACTGGATTACTGCAATATTCTCTTCAATACATCACCACAAAGGATCTCAAGGACTTAAAAAACAAAATGGTGTTTCGGTCTCATTTCCCGGCAGCCCGTCTCCGTGTACACCACTTTTGATAAACTTCACTGGCTGCCTGTTATTAGGCCAAGAGCATTAGGTATAACCTGGAAATAGCCTTCATAACAAGCTGAATTTATCAGGTATGTCAGTAATATGAGTAGCTAACATACAAAAGTCCCCAAAATCCCCCTGGAGCTCTCTTCAATCCGAATGGCGTCCAAAATGGCCGCGCCTTTTCTATTTTTACATAACTTTTCCAACGGAAGTGAAGGTGTTTTTGGTCAGAACAAGTTGGAAATCAAACAAGTGTCTATATATATGTTTTAAGCATCAGAGAATCTAAAAAAGGCATTATTTTTAGACTTAAAAAACACTCACAAATATCCAAACTAAGTGGCGTGTCAACATGGCCACATTTTTCTGATTGTTCATAGCTTCATAAGTCCGAAGTCGGAAAGTTAGAAGTACAAATCAAGTGTCTAAACATATGTTTAAAGGCACAGAAGCATTGTATATAGAAGCATATTTAACGTTTTCCAAAACTCATAAGATAGCCACAAAAAACCAAGATGGCTTAAAAACTTATTCATCTTATTATGGTAATCAATGATGCAAAAATAGAAGAGTTTCCTCCGTTACAATAGTTTGCAAAACGTCCATCTGGTGGCAGCATCTCTAATGTTCAACCTATGTCCATTGATGTTGTCACAATCTCATTCATCATTGAACTCTAAATAATGTCAGTGGCATTAATGTTGCAAGTTTGACAACAGCATTTACTGTACATTTGTGTGTAACAAGATCCAATATGGTCTGCAAACTGCTACAATCAATCAGTTTTGAGCAAAGTGTCTGGAGTTAATGAGATGTCTGTTTCTAATTTTGCACATGTCCGCCATACCCTTTAGTTTGAGGCAGAGTGTTAGCCATCCATGCTTCAACCATTGAGATAAGTGGGAAACTGCGACTGATGCCCTTTTGTATGATCTTGTATGATATGTGCCGGCATTCCATCAAGTGTTTAGGAAGCCTGGTTTGCCCCTATAAGTTTAGGAATGTCATGCATGTAATCTATTGTTAATAAAGCTAAATCCAGTAAGTCTCTTAGGATTCGATCTCACTCCAATATTACATTTAACCATTCTGCATTCTGATTGTTTTAAATATGTTTGTAATATATATAGCTCGTTCTTTTGGTTCTTTTCGTTTAAGAAAAGGTCCAAAATCGCAGTGAGGCCCCGTCTTAACAAGCTGATAGTTTCATCGTCCAGCTCGATAAGGCCTTGAATTCCCCCTGGAGCTTGTTACCTCACAGTGATCTAGTGAATTTGTGGCTAATGGTTTGTGGGCTCTTCACAATTCGCAGTTTGAAGGAAGTGCTTTGTACGGCCAATTCCAGTTCTGATGCGTTGAGCTTGACCCATGCTTACCTAGCAACGTCGCAGTCCTTGGGCTTGCTAGATGGGGCTGTCCACAAACTGCTTAGGTTCAAGGTAGAGATGACCATTGCTCAGACCATATATCATTGATCCAGGATGATCCATGGGGATGCCGCGACTGCAGTGTCATGGATTGGGTAGCAAGTGAGGTGGGGGGGGGGGTGGGGGTTAGGCTACCAGTTTCATCACACTTTGCTTCTTGGCAAGCTTGATCATCCTGAATTTCCTCCTAAAGTTTGAAGGAGCTAATTGCCGCCCGAATTGTAAGATATTCTAGTCGCCGCCAAAAGTCACTAACAAGTCTATTGCAATCTTTCAAAGGAACATCAATCTTGTGTGAGTGTACCCTGTGACTCTATATTGGTGCGGTGTATTCAGCAGTTGAGTATGCGGTATGCCAAAACCACAATTGATGTATGTAAAGTGTCGAAGATGCCCGGGGGGAAAGATGTCACCCCCATCCATTTTCCTTCTTGCTAGCCTTCATGAGATTGGACTAGACTGCGTCTTGCAGCGACTGCCGCCCTTGGTGTGTTGGAGAAGTCAGCTGGTCGGTCCATTACACACCAAGTACTTTCGGGTGTTGGGGTCTGGACAGTTTTTCCCATCAGTACAATCTGATGTTCTCTTTTTGCGTATCGATTTGCAAGGTGAAAAACAGAGCTGACGGTCTTGGATTTGCTGAGTTTCAAGTGTCATCGGTGAATTGATTGGCTTTCAGTGATTAGATCTTTCTGCAACACCATTTCCCTAACCTCAGAAGAATCAGCATCCATTCCAAGTGCCATATCATCTGCATAGGAATCTGCGAACAAATTCTCTTGGATTTCTGAGATGTAAATGTCGGAAAAGACCGGATGCCAGGACAGAACCTTGTGGGACACCATTTCCAAGTTTGCGCTTTCTACTGCATTACCCATTTTGATCATCTCCCAGGGGATTGAAGATCTTTCTTGGATGGCACATTATACTTGACAACTTGACTCAGGAAGGCTTGAGTAATCTTTCGTTAGAGACCTCGATGCCGACTGTATCATCCGCCTCCTTAGATCCTGTGAAGACTAGAGACAAAGTATCCAAGCCATCACAGTTATGGTAGAAACTAAATGAATTTCTATAGTTTCTTCTTTCTCCGATGGCAAGCTGAATTTTCATAATGTTGAAGACTTTAAAGGATTGGTGGGCAATATGTACTAGCTGTAGTATATAATAGTAGTCGCCGCCCCCCAACGATACAAAACACCAACGGTTACAATTTAGTGCCCGGATCGATGACAATTATAACTGACAGCTCTTCTGTCTGACTCTGCTATAGCTTGGGTTGTTGATAATTACGTTCCTGGTTATCTGCTTCTTCTGCCGGCTTACGGAGACGAGATTTAAGGAGTGTGAGAAGATTGGCATTCTGGTACGTTAAAGCCAAGGGCACTTTAAAAAGTTCTCTAATGTGATCTTTGTATATATGCAAACTATAAGTGTACTCGTCAGATGGCCAAAGAGGGCTGCTCATAAGAATGTGACACACAGATGAAAAAGGAGAAGAGGCACAGCCTGAAAGGCATATCCTTTATTAATTCGGCATATGTTCCAAGGTAAGCATTAGTTTGGTGACATTACCTCTAGATGGACATACTTTTGGATGGTGGGGCAATGCCTATCTACGCTGTATTTTTCGTAACCACTATTTAAGGGGGAAAGACAAACCCAGTCTGGAAGGAAAACATTAAAAATTCTGAAATCTAATAACGCGTCTTCTTTGCCTAATACAAGCTGCCCAGTCTCTTTGAAATAATAAAATGTTCCCCGTCAATTTCCTTTTCCCAATACCAGTGACCAAATGGCACACATAGATACAGATAGACCATTGTTGGGAACACGGGCTGCAAAACACAACCCATTATTCGGCAAAGAGCTGTTCTCACTTTTTTAACAGTGTTAAAATGATGGGCATTGTTCAAGTTCCAATTTTCCAAATTTCTAATGTAAAAAGTTAAATTTTAGTGCATATTTTAAAGTATTGTTTAAAATTAGTCACATTCAGATATATTTGCATATTAATTATTACACACTCATAATACGACCATATTTTGTCACTGCCAATGTGCAAAGGCTGCCAAAAGTTGCAGCTGGACAAGCTGTTGAAGCTTGAGTGATTGCCCTTTCAAGGCCGCCACTTTGAAGAGATTTTGGCTTTCTAATTTTTTTTTTAAATTTTTTATATCCTGTACAATTAATCATATGTTTTAGACTCTTTATTTGTTTTCTAATATGATTGTTTGTAAAAGTTAGGATAAACGATAACAAATGGTGGTCTTTTTGGTTAGCTATAAGTTTGGGGCACTCTAGAAAATGCTTTTATATATTCTTATGCCTAAAACATATATACTTTAGACACTAATTTGTATTTCTAATTTGCATATGAAGGTTATGATTACTTAGAAAAATTCGGCCCTTTTGGCGCCATCTTGATTTTGGGTACTTGGAAGTTTTTAACTCTCAAAATATGACTCATTGCATTCCTTGGGCCTTAAAAATATGTTTTTGGACACAGTGCTTTATGTATTTCTAACTTGTCTGGTTGCAAAAACGATAAAACATCAAATTGGAAAATGGCGGCCATTTTACCGCCATCTTGATTTTGGAGAGAGCTCCAGGAGGATTTTCGGTGACGTTTTAGTATGTTATCTACCAATTCCTATACCTATCCTGAAAAATTCAGCTTGTTATGAGCTATTTCCAGGTTTTGCCTATATGATCTAAGGCTTTCTTGTACATCTGGACAAGCATCAGTTTAAAACAACACTCGCTACGGTCTACACTCATTTTATTTAGTCCCTCAGTGGCTCCTCCTCGCAATACATCATGGACTGCATTCAGATCAATCCCGGTCTGGATGCTAGATGGCCCCTCGTTCATCATCCACTGATTGCAAATTAACGAGCGGCGAGCTTTGAACAGTACTCTTAGTTTTCGAGTTTAACCGACCACCCCGCCCCGTCTGTACAACAAAACACAACCACCTTTATTTGAAGGATAAATAATATTAGATTTCAAGAAAATGATGTTGTGGGTTGAAATAATTTGTGGCAGTGGTGATTTGCTATGCCGAAACAACAGTTGATGTATGTAACGTGTCGAAAGATGCCTGGGGGAAGATGCACCCCATCCAGTTTCTGCGAACCTTCTGAATTAGATTGGGACGAACTGCGTCTTGGCAGCGACTGCCTGGGTGTGTTGATGGAAAGTAAAGGCGCGGTCCATACGACACCACAGTACTTTTCGGTGTTTGTCCGTGTGACCGTTTCCCATCTAAGTTCTCTTTTTTCGCATTGATTTGCAAGGTGAAAAACAGCTACGGTCTTGGATTTGCCGAGTTTCAAGTTTCATCGGTGATGAATTGGCTTACAGTGTTTAGGTCTTTTCTGCAACACCATTTCTTAAAGGGCCTCCGAAGAATCGCCGCCATTCCAATTGCCATCTCAATCCTTCCGTAGGAATACTGCGAACAATTTCTCTTTGGCATTCTGAAGATGTAATTTGAAAAGACTGGATCCAGGACGAACCTTGTTGTCCACCATTCCGAATTTTCGCTTCTACTGCATTAACCCATTTGATATCTCCAGGATGAAAGATCTTTTCTTGGATGAGCAGCATTAGGCCTATGAACTTGACAAGCTTGACATCAGGGAAGCTTGGAAAGTAGCATGAGGTAGAGACCTCGATGCAACTGTCCATACGCATCCGTTAATCCTGAAGACTAAGAGACAAATTAAGCCCAAAGCCATCACAGTATGTAGACCTATAATGATTTCTATAGGTTCTCCGATGGCAACTGAATTTCAAGAATGTTGAAGACTGTTAAAGGATGGTGGGACAATATGTACATAGCTGTAGTAGATAATAAGTAGTCGCCGATACACCAACTGGACAATTAGTGCCTCGATCGATGACAATTATAACTGACAGCTCTTTCTGACTCTGCTATAGCTTGGGTTGTTGATACAATTAACCGGTCTGTATCTGCTTCTGCCGGCTTTACGTTAGACGAGAGTTAAGGAGTTGATAATGATATGGCATTCTGGTACTGTAAAAGCCTAAGGGCACTTTACAGGTTCTCTAATGGGATCTTTGTATATTCAAACTATAAGGTGTCCGTGTAAGATGCCAAGAGGGCTGCTTAAGTAAGAAGTGAGCACAAGGATGAAAAACGGAGAGAGTGCACAGCCTGAAGGCATAATTCCTTTATTATCGGGCATATGTTGCCAAAGTAAGACATTGGTGGTGACATTACCCTAGATGGCATTACTTTTGGATGGTGGGGCATGCCTATCTACGCTGTATTTTTCGTAACCACGTTAAGGGGGAAGACAAAACCCAGTCTGAATTAAAAATTACTGAAATTCTAATAACCTCTTTTTGCCTAATAAAAGCTGCTCATTCTCTTGAAATGATAAATGTCACTCATTTTTCTTTTCCCAATATCAGGGACCAATGGATACACAAGATACAGATAGGACCATGTTGGGAAACTTGGCTAGCAAACACCATTTTCTGGCGCTTTTCTCACTTGTTTACAGTGTTAAAATGATGGCATGTGTTTCATATTTCCAAATTTCTAATGTAAAATAGTTACATGTTAGTGCCATCTTTAAAGTATTTTTTAATATGTATGCACTTCATATATATTTTGCATATTAATTATAGCATCATATACGCATATTGGTCACTGCCAAGTTGGCATGTATGCAAAAGTTGCAGCTGGGACAAGCTGGTTGAATCTGAGGGATTCCCTGATCAGGCTGCCACTCTTTAAGATTTTGGCCTTTCTAATTTTTTTTTAAATTTTTTATATTCCCTGTACATTAAAATCATTTGTTTTTAGACTCTTATTTGGTATTTCTAATATATTGTTTGTAAAACGTTAGGATAAAAGATAACATATGGTGGTCCGTTTTGTTGCTAGTAGTTTGGGGCCTCAGAAAAATGCTTTTATTAGATTCTTTATGCTTAAACATATATACGTTTAGCCACTACTTTAGTCTAATTTGCTATGAAGTTATATACATTAGAAAATGTCGGCCTTTTGGAGCGCCATCTTGATTTTGGTTACTTGCAATTTTTGAACTCCTAAAATAATGACTTCATTGCATTCCTTGTGCCTTAAAACATATGTTTGAACACTATTATTTGTATTTTCTAACTTGTCTGGTTGAAAGTACGATAAAATTGGAAAATGGCGGCCATTTTGACCGCCATCTTGAATTTTTGAGATGAGCTCCAGGAGGATTGTTCGGGTACTTTAGTATTTATTCTACTCATATTCCAGACCTATCCTGAAAAATTCATTTTGTTATGAGCTATTTCCAGGTTTTGCCTATATGATCTAAGGCTTTCTTGTACATCTGGACAAGCATCAGTTTAAAACAACACTCGCTACGGTCTACACTCATTTTATTTAGTCCCTCAGTGGCTCCTCCTCGCAATACATCATGGACTGCATTCAGATCAATCCCGGTCTGGATGCTAGATGGCCCCTCGTTCATCATCCACTGATTGCAAATTAACGAGCGGCGAGCTTTGAACAGTACTCTTAGTTTTCGAGTTTAACCGACCACCCCGCCCCGTCTGTACAACAAAACACAACCACCTTTATTTGAAGGATAAATAATATTAGATTTCAAGAAAATGATGTTGTGGGTTGAAATAATTTGTGGCAGTGGTGATTTGCTATGCCGAAAAATGCATTTTGGACTGCAAATTTTTTTAAAGTAAAAATATTACAAACAATCTTATTTTTACGCGTATCCTTTTTGTTATTGATATAGTTTTTTATACATTGGCATAGGTAATACTCGTTTTGGTGACATGTGATTAAAAGGATTTTTTTAGCGAAAAAAGTGAGTTTTTGGATTTTGGTTTTGGTGCTAAAATTCTAGAACCTTTAAATATTTAGAAAAGAGAAAGTCTATAATATAAATGTCAGAGATTGGATAGTATTGCATCATGATTAAATTTGTTTTGCTAAGAAATTAATCCATTTTCTTAAATTGTAGCTCAAATCTGGATTTTTTTATCCCAAAAACACCCTGTTCTGCCATCAAGTTCTGGGACCACCTCCACCTTTTAAAATTATTTATTACTATCTTTCGAATAAGTGGTTGCGTTTTGTTGTACCCGAGGGGGGGGGGGGGGGGTGGGGGGTTTTTTTGGGGGGGTTGTGGCACTTCGGAGGATTCTGGCCCGAAATCATTGCTCCATGACCATGACCAGTCTTATTATCTCATAAAGGCAGCTATTCAATATTTTCTACTTCATCCACAACTCTGATGTTTTTACGATTCCAATCTCCAACTCGAAATACAAATAAATCATAAAATTTGCAGGAATAGTTTTAAAAGTGAGGATAGTCTCTATAAATTTTATAAGTTACTTTTTTTCCCAACTGGAAAATTCACAGAACGGAAGCAACTGCAGTGTTCAAAAGATAAACGCATCTCCATTCAATTACGTGTGTAAGCAATTGTCCAACGGATAATGATTAAAATTTCCGATTCTGTTCTTTCTGCCATTATTATGGTTTGATTCGATTTTCTGATTATCAAATCACTATAGTGCCTTTAAGGTATCCTGGTTGCCTTTGGAATAATCAAACTTCTCTTCTTCGGAGTGTTTTATTGATCAGAACGGGCGCTCATGGTGTTTAAACCACGAGAAAACACACGCCGCAGTTGATTTGACCGCTACAATTCAAAAACACCCTTCTAAAAAACTAATTTTTCAAACATTTCTCCACCACAGTGACATACATAGATATACACAAAATTCATACAATACATCCACAATAACCCTCCTCAAATCTAATTAAATACTCATTAAAATACACTGTCCCAAAATATGAAAGGCACTTAGGGTCAACATCATAAACTCAAAAAAAAAAAAAAAAAAACCAACCCCAGACCCGTGCTTTTAAACTTATCTAAAACATATTGATTAATATTCCAATTAGATACATTTTGATTAACGTTTTTGAACATATTAACTATTTGTTATATAACCTTTGTCCTTTCAATTTCTAGTTGACACTCGATAATCGCAATACCTTCACAATCCTTGCATTCGTCATTTCTTGTTTGGCCACTATGATCAATATGTTCTTTTTGCCCCTAATCTTGTTACAATAATTGTCAATCCCGTCTTGTCTTGTCCTATTTTGTTTTGTCCTGTACTCATCTTGTTTGATCTTGGTCCCGTTCTTCTAGTGATCAATATTAATCGTAAAATTCTGTAAAGTGTGCACATGTGGCGCAGTGGATCAGCGCAATAGCTCGCTCATAAGCATAAGGTTGTGGGTCGAGCCCAGCGTCGCAAATGTGTTGTGTATTTGGGCCAGGCACTTTACCATGCTTGTCCCTCTCTCTCTCTTGGAATGCCAACAGAACTCCGCTTTTGCGGGAGGAGTGTCTCCGAACCCCCCACAGCAACATTAACCCAACTCCAATACAGAGATGGGCACTCCGCCTGCGGCGCACCATTTTGCATTTTGGTATAGTGTAAGGTGTGGCCATGCTCTTAGTCTATCTAACTTACTATGGGCTTTACTGCGTTTTCATTTAATATGATCGTCTTTGCTAAATTCGTTTAAAAAAACCACCATTTAGCTCTTTATATTCTGTAATGACCACTTTTAATCATTATGCAATGTAAGCTGATGCAAATGCTAATAAAACTTATTGGATGTAAGTGATTGAATTTAAAGCTCCATATGTTTTTTATGTATGATATGGTGGTATCTACAATATATCTGTATCTATTGACTGAGCTCAGCGGATACGTTTTTCGGGGGAGTTGTTTCTACAAATGTAAGCGAAAGATATATCACCGGAAACATTGTTGATGGGATACGGGTGCACTCAGCTAGCTGGCAGCGAGAAACTATTTCAAGGTTCGGGGGGATGGGGTAATACAGCTGGATAAATTTCAGATATAGGCTTGGTGACATGCCGTGGATGGCCTTAAGGGTGAAAACAGAATCTTAAAGCTGCCTTCTGTTTAATTGCAAGCCAATGTAGTTGATAAAGATCTGGTGTAGAGGCGGCACATGTGATCAATTTCCAATTTTTTAATTGGGAAATTTCATAAGACACCAGCTAAAAACTGAGTAGTACAACCTAATTTTTTTTCTGGATGAATATGATCAATAGGTATAATAACTAAACACTTAAATATTAACAACCTTGCCCTGATTCGTTCTGGAGAGAGGGACTCAGACGAACACAAATTTTCACAACTGAATGTAAATTTCAAAGGCCACAGCCAAAAAAAATGAAAATGTTATGTAAATTATACGTTCATGTGCTATCACTTGGAAAGAGATTGGAGCAACTTTCGGACCTAATGAGGATATCTATCGCTACGTTTATATACCTCCATTTTTGATTAAACTTTTAAAAATATTATTTCTTCAATTTTAATTGAGAAAAGTTTTCTCACGGGAAAAAAGTAAAAGAAAGGGAAATAACCCCTAGTTGTTTTTGCTATGCACCTGTTTAGATTGCACAATGGGGAAGTGGGGAATTGCCCAAAATGCTCACGTAGAAACTGAGTCAACTTGTTTTGTTTGATATTAAAACATTGTAAGATAAGGGAATTTCCCCACAAAGTTATACATGGAAAGTGATGTGGTTCAGGTGGTGTAACTTATGTGAATTTCAATTGGTCAGCCAGTGCAAAGTTATGTTTATGCATGACTGTTGTAATGTCATTTTTAGAACTGGGATGGGACTTTGTGAGTCAGTATTCTTTGTGAGGAGTCTCGCCGTCAGCATTGCAATCA
>JAMKCH010011729.1:0-58123 GCA_023653785.1 Ophioderma brevispina
CTGACTTAAGAAGTTCCATCCATACCTTATAACTCCTTCCTTCCAATCTTCATCAATTGTGAGAGAAGTGAAATTATTAGAAAATAAGTAATGTGTGAAGCAGTGACTTGAAATATTCAGTACCTGGCAAAGTGCCATTGGTAAGAAATGCGAGTCTGTGCAATTCTCACTAAAAATTAACATAGATGAACTTCAAAGTTGAAGATGGTCCTAGTATCTCAAGGAGTACCTGATAATATTAACTATAATTTTATGTACTATCACATAGAGTATGTAACTGCCACAGAAAAAATCCTTTTTGTATGACTCTTGAAACCCCCAATCTATACCTACTTTCATATGAATTTCCGATTGGCTAATTATAGCATATATTTATTTCAATAACCAGTACAAATGTAGCTTCCATAAGTTCTATTGTGACCAATGTGGCAGGTAGTACACAACCATGGTAAAAACATTTTATCAATGTACTAAATATAAGTGACATAGTTCATTGTGCAAGTGTGAGATGGTCATAAGTGCAATAGCTGCCATTTGGCAGATATTCCCATCATACATACTACTATGTCAATTCTTTGGTCAGGGGATCTTAAAATGGTTATTTAGGTGACTGTGTCACCTGAAGAACCATTTCAAGACCCACTGACTAAAGGAAAGTAAAATTAAGAGTTATCCTAATACATAGTAGCACACAGATGTATCACATGACAGCTTTTTTACTTATAACCGTCTTGCACTTACATAACAAATCATTCCATATTTCGGCAAAAGGGTTTTCAGTTAAACATGTTTTCAGGTTCATAACATTTCAGGATTTTTTTACACATTCACACATTCAGGATATGAGCACATTTTTGGAACCTAATATATCCATCAAACTGATTCAGTAACCCACATGGGAACTTGGTAGCTCACTACATCAATGTCAGAAAATGTTACCGAAAGATGAAACCACTGTTCCCTCAAATTTAAGTAACTCCATTAGATATTTTTGTGACATTTAAAAGGTGCATTTGTGATTTTAAAGCCTTCAAATTTGTGTATGGTTCAACAGATATCCTAAAAACTTACTTCCAAATTATTAGTTGATTCTGATAGTGCACGTATGCAACCTCATGTTTGGATTACAGGTCAATGCATTCTAACTCTGTTCATTTTTGGACAGAAATTATGAAATTCCTAATTTCTTGAAGAGAGAATAAATGCTTTGATCAATCCCATTCTGCATCTTGTGAGAAGTTCTTTTTCATCTGGGAACTTGTGACATTATGCAAAGAAGTGTCAAAGTCAGCTCATCCAATTTGAGATTACCTCAGCGACAACCGCGCCATTTACCGCGATGTGCAAAGTGCATGCAAATACCCATATATTGGCCACCAATCAGTGTATTTTGGGTTTTTTGCAAAAGGTCTATTGAGTCTGCAGATAAGGTTCACATGAATTTACCCAAAACTATGCCTGATTAATGAGTCTTTTAGTAAATTGCCCTTTTAATTTGCATATCAGCCTTTTCTTATATACACTCATATATAATGAAAATGTCCAAAAATAGATGTGGATTAAAAAAGACATTCACAGAAGATTATTTGAAGACCTACTTCAACAGGTGTGTTGTTAGATTTTTGCCCATCATTTTTCTGTTAAATGTAAAGATTGTTATTAAGCCTATTTGTGTGTGACAAAATCACATTTAAATTGGATTTGCTTTTGATAGTATTAGAGATACTCTTCCATACTGTGTATAAGCTTACGAGAAGAAATACAGGTAACCAAACAAATTAAGTTGTTTCATAACAAATGACACTATTGACAATCTCCATAAGAGAAATGCTTGGGAACTGATTGAGAGTACCGTATAACATATTTTCTCCCCAATCACAAGAGTCTGAGCTCATAAAAAAAACCATGTGAAATATGCAATGTATTTCTGATTCTGTAAATTTCTTGCAACTAAACAGGATTTGACCAAAATCTGTGAATATAAGTTCCATATGAAAGGTTTCTGTCAGACTAAAATATTACATTGAATTCATTGAGGTTAGTGATGGCAAACCCTAAAACCTTGAAAGTTTCTTATAGCTCAAACGATCCCCTAATTTACATTATTGACTTTGTTTTAGCCTAGTCTCTCCCTAGTCTAACCTCTTGCTACAAATCTCAGTTGTGGTGCCCTGTTCTACAGGATTTGTTCAGCACTGCTTCTATGTATTCCACTGTTCCTCATGCATCTCGGATTCCAAGGAAAATTTCAATTCCCTTGCAAATCTTGGATGATCAATAGCATCTCTTGCTGCTTGGCACGTCGGTGTAACGCTAAACCCAGGAAATTGGGGGATTCCTCTTGAATGCCAACAGTGCAATACACTCTTAAAAGGTTGGGTCAAATTTTACCAAACCACGTTATATCAACTATACCCAAATATTGCATAAGAATTTGACCAAAGTCATGTAATTTAACCATATAGGGATTGATAATGACCAAACTAGGATAAAACTTGTACCCATCATTTGGTTGATATAGTGACCCTAGTTGGGATGAAATTTGACACAGTGTTTTAAAGTGTATAATACTCAATCATGTCCCAAAACAGTGCACAAAAATAGAAATACTTTGAACATTTTATACTGTTTTACCCCCAACTTCCCAACTTTGGGGAAATCCGTTTGTACCACCGTGGGCTTCCTGCCTGTAATTTGATTGGCACCCTTTGGTGACGTGCATTACGAACCGGCGTTGCTCTCTCCGTGTACTCGCCATTAGTAAACCAAACACAAGCTTGAGGAAGTAGGTTAATCATGCTTTCAGCATAATAGGGTGATTTATATGCAAAAATTGGGAGTGCATACACCACTAAATCAATGATGCCTTTGAAACATTTCTCAAGCAACTCTCTTAAGTTGTTTGTTTTCGTACTTCACATCCACTGCGTTAAGTTCGGCGTGCACAAGCATTTCTGTCAAAACAATTCACAAGGAAGAGCCACCATGCACATGAAATTTGGAAGGTTTGTTTCATAAACAAGAGTTTATCTTAAGCTTATTGCATAAGATAATTTTGTGATTAAAATGAGTGTTTAAAGCAATGGTCAATTATTTTTCCCAACACATGACAAGGCAAAATTTTCACTGAATTTGTTCTTCAACAAACAACAACCTCAACAATATCACTAATTTTTATTTTAAGTAAAAAAGTCATCAAATTAACAAAGAATTTGATGAAAATCTAACTTCATTCAAAACTCAGCAATGTCACTCAGAAAAGTCCTAAAATCATTTACAACTTGACTCTCACTTATAAGCCATGCTTACTTATTCTGAGATTCAAGATTTTTATTCTATTTTTTTTCTCCAAAGACTTACAGATCATTTACAGGTAAGTCACTTTTATTAAGTTTTAATTATTTACAAGCAAACTGTGCCAACATTTCCATAGAGAAAAATTGAGTGAATTTATAGTAAGTGAGAGGCTATTGACTTAATAGGCAACAGAGGACTGTGTTTTGACAATCCAGGGACCAATTTAAATTAGCTATTTGTGTGATTTGTTTCCATCTTAGAAAGTCAAGTACTTGTGGATTTATAAGGATATTCTCAAGACAGAAGATCTATGTAGATTTTTTTCAAATCAGGGCTACTTGATTAAAGACACTATCATAGTGATCATCCAAAAGAGTTAACTATGAAATCTTCAGGATAGCTTAAAAGTGAAGGATTAAGCCTGTAGAATTCTCATAATGTTACCTTTTAGAATTGACAGAAAGGAAGTGGTATGACTAGAGCTCCATTCAGTTACTGTTGTAGGTGTTCCTACAGACCTATTGGCTAATATATATACATTTTGTCCTTATAGGGCTATCTGGGCATTATCATTGCAGGATATGTTGGGTCTGACCTGTTCAGTACATGCAAAAAATTGATTTTTGATGATTTTTTTTATTTTCTGATTTAGCAAATCACTATAGTGCCTTTAATAAGATTTGCATATGCAAAGTTGCACCTAAAAGTGTAAGCCCCAAACAGAACCCTTGCCCCCCCCCCTTCCCCAGCACCTCCCAAATGAACTGACTTTTTGTACAAGGGTCATGGAGAGAAGGGCCCAAGTTTGCCCCCTCAAAAAAAACATTGCACCCCTTTTCAAGCCCCACCCCCATTTGCAAAAAAGGTCTGGTTATGGCCACTGAGTTTGCTACTTCAACAATTTGGGTGTTTTTAAAATTTTTCTTTTTTTCAACAAGGCGAACTTGTAAATTTACGCGATTGCGTAAATATGTCCCCGCGGAATGTCGCGATCACTAACATGGAGATAAAATGCAATAAACAAAACAACAAACAACATCCACAAAAAATCAGCAAAAAAACCCAACCCAACACCACTAAAAAACCCCACCCTACACCAAAAACATGGCAAACACCCAAACTCCCAAACACCAAAAACCCACACACCAACCCCATCCCCCATACCCACCCCACACTCCCACAGACACCCACCCCTCTCCACAAAACACTCTGCAATACCCACCCACCCCCCTCCTTAACCCCCACAAACCCAAACCCCAAATACACCATACAATTGCATCATCATAACATGCCTCAATCCTTCCCCAACACCCGCAACATGCCCACTCCCCTCCCAACACCCCGCACACCCGACCCCCCCCCTCCCCCAACACCCTCCCCACCTCCCCAAAACTCCAACCCCCTCCCCAAACACCATCTCCCGAACCCATGCAAACACCCCACCCGTTTCCCAAACACAATGCAACACAACACCCACTCGCCAAAACCCTTGCCACACCCCCAACCCCCTCCCCAATACCCGCAATACCTAAACCCCTCCCCAAACACCCCTATGACATAGTAGTCTCATGTAGCGAAGAAAAGATTTTGCCTAACCGACATACCGTTTCAGAGATACAACAATTTACGCATATTTAATTTGCGAATGTGCAATCATAAGACGCTGGACGCATTTATATAACATACGTTCCAAATTGCAAAGAAGATGTGTACCATGATAGGCTTTCAAACAGCACAGGAATTTTGAGTATTCAATGTTGACAATGTCAAAAATATAGCAATTACGATGATTTGCATATTAATTAGACTCATTTGCATACTCAATTTGCCCAAAAATACGACCCAAAATCAAATCAGGTTCAGTCAACGAAACTCTTCAGCCCGCTTCCTTCCACCAAGGTACATCATTATACGCCTTACGAGTTACGGAACTCCAGAAAGCTTGTACACAGGCCTTACAGGAAAATTCATATACATATGCAATGAGATACTTAATTAGATATTTTACGCCAAAATCAATCAGGTAGAGACTATCAAAACCCGCTTCTTTCCACAGAGTTACACATTTTCCTTTACGGAAAAACTCCAGATAAATCGTATACAACATGGGTTAACATGTGTTATGCACGGTACGGACGGACGGAAGAACTGGACGGACGAATGGACGCTGCTTCATTTTATAGTCACCGCTTCCGAACTCGTGTTTCGGACGGGGACAATATTGACCACAGCGTTTGACTAATTCATTGAATTAGAATGATAGTAAGCCATTTACTGTTTAGTTTATTATAAATCTTCATCAAAATAATCCGGCAGTGACTCACGTACATAAATGCATGCCACTGAGCAAATGCTTAAAGGCCACTATCAGTGATTTGCAAATCAGAAAATTGAATAATAATTAAAAAAAATACATCGGTCCTCGGACCGCATGTGTCGCCTGTCATCGAGGTTTATAATGATAGGTCTCATATGACCATTGACCTTGGCATGTGACCTTTGACCGCATCAACAAATGAGGGATCCAATATTGCACATATGACTCAAGTTTGGTTCCAATTAAACTTCAACTTTTCAATTTAAGTCAATTTTACATTTTCAGCCTATCTTACAAGTTGACCTCACATGACCTTTGACCGTGGTATGTGGCCTTTGACCTTGGTATGTGACCTTTGACCTCATCAGCAAATGCGGAATCCCATGTTGCATCTATGACTCAAGTTTGGTTTAAATCCATCAAAGTATGCAGATATTACAGGCAAATGTTAACCCTTTTTTCACAACAACAACAACAACAACAACAACAGGCATCAACAACAGACATCAACAACAGACATCAACAACAACAGACTACAGTGGACAAGGTGATCCCTGTGTGTCTTCCTGCCTTAAGGCAGGCAACACAAAAGGCAGGTGACACAAAAAATCAGTATGGGTGTCAAAACATACCCTGCAAGTTATAAGACCAAAAACAACCAAATAATTACATTTAATGAGATATTTTAGGGATTACTGTCCGTACAGCACTTACTACAACACGTAATTGAATGGCGATGCATATCTTTGAACACTGGTGTTTTCTCCCTTTCTGTCAATTTTTCAGCTGGAAAAATAACTTATGGGAATTCCACAGACTTATCCTTTACTTACAAGACGGCCTTCAGGCCGTCTTGTTCTGTTTCTGATGCGTTCTTCTTCTTCTTCTTCTGGCAACACTTCAATTGCCTCTAGCTCAGTCAATTGCCTCTAACTCAACTAAACTGGTTCATAGGAACAACTGACACTTGCTTCATATAGGGTGTTCAGGGATAAGGAGTCAAAGGTCATTAAGGGGGTCATTTCCGGTTTGAAAGCCAAAAATTGTGAAAAATATTCAAAAAATCGATGTCCTTACAAATTACGTAACAGAGTGACGTCATTAGAGCACATGTATTGTTACCAGGCAGGGTTGTCGGGTTGTCCACAGTTTTAGGATCGAAGGTCATTAAGGGGTCACTTCCGGGTCAAAAACCAAAATATTCCAAAATATTCAAAAATTTGAATCTCAAAAGCAAACATATCCAGTGACTTAAATTCATATTTGCATTCATGTTACACCTGGTGTCGCATCAGAACATAATATTTAACCCTAATCGTGACCCAGGGGTCAATTATGGAGGTGCAAAGGTCAAATCCTTACAATGCTTGGATTTAGTTGAAAAACTCCATGATAGCGTTTCCTCATACTTGTTAACACGTAAAAATCATTTAATGAACGTTTGGACTATTGGGGAAGTTACCGTGGTCAAAGGTCAAGTCCCTCAATGGGTCATTAAGGGATCACCAATTCCATTCCCATACGGCGTCTTGTAAATTAAGAATCTTAAATAATCCAGGTCTAGTTTTTAAGCTACTTCTGCAAATTTCGTTTTTTAACTCTTTCAGTAGTGGAATCCGTCCACCCCTCGTCATGGGGACACAACCGATGTACTACTACTGTTTGTAACTTATTAGATCACACTGTAGTGGTATTTAATAACAACTTAGTTAGTGTGAATGATCTTTTTACTAGCATTGGTACTAATCTTTTTACTACTGAACCGTTTTGTATGCACAGTTTTGTCCTAACCAATTTTTGGCTATAATTTCCATTGTTTAATGAGTTTTTATTTCCAATGGATCCCAGGCACATCTAACCCACCCAAAAAGAAAAAAAATCAAAAAAACCAGTAGTATTAATCCTATAACTTGCATAAGGTTCAATCTGGTCCACTTCGATTCAATCCATGCAATGAAACCCTAGAAACAAACGCATTCATCTTATATACCTTGCCTACATTTTTTGCTCACTTTCTATTTCTTTTGTGTCTTTGGTTTCCTTTTTCTTTCTTCTTTCAATGGCCTCCATCATATTCTCACCATCATCCTTGTGATAAAGATGTCCTGGTCTTAAACCTAATCTACTGCATGCACCAGCATGGTAACACTTGTAAGGCATGGAATAAGATGTCACAATACAAAACCTCAGTGTATTTTGGTTTCAGTGTTTTCCACGTGCAATACAAATTGAGTGCCTATACTTTGATAGTCGGGGGCCTCATAACAGTGTGAACTAATATGTAATAATGTAGGTGCAAGACAACGCAAGAGATGCAATTCTTATACTATGTTTGGGCCGCGATTCTGTGCCAACCTCAAATATCCTTTGGTTATACTTTTACGCACGGACTAATAACCAAATAATTTTTTGATAGGCTGCCGCAATAACATTTTACTAATATGGAATAATGTAGGGCGCCATATATCGCAGAGATGCAATCTGTATACTATGTGTGGTACGCGCGATTCTGTGAACGCTCACATATAGGGTTGGACTTTTTACGCACGGAGAATAACCAAATAAATTTCTTGCCTATTTTGTGGTAATCAAAGTATAGATGGATGTGACATTTTGTTTATCTGGTTTGTGGCCCCCTGTTGGTGTAAGAGAGGAAACTGGCAGGCAAAAGAACCTGATATACTTTGCATGGGGAAATTCTGTTTTTTGCATAACTTTTGTTTCGAATTAAATATTAATACTAACTTTCGTATCAAGCATAATAAGCTAATGCTACCAGCGGCATTTTGTGACCACTTTTAGATCAGGAAAAATTCTGCAAGTAATTTATAACCAGATTTTAGATTTTATGTGGTCTGTCACAGAAACTACTGTAATATTTTGCCTGCCAGGACAAGCAAACAGAGGGCGTCCTGAATGTAAAAAAGTGACGTCATAGGTCAATCATCTATAGTCTCCAGGTATTCTGTTATAATTGACATGTGGGTGTTTCTAGAATGTTTTACGTGGCACACATACCAGCATATTCAACATTGTTTTATTTTAAAACTAAACTCAAGAGCTTATGGAATACTTTCCAAGTCTAATTTTTGAAATCAGACATTGGGTGTGCAAATGATGACAAATTAAAACATGAAGATATAGATATTTGGACAATCTATGGCATTTCCATGCAAATTCCCGACCTTAGTTGCAAAACTATTAAACTTTGTACTTGTTCTAAGAATTTGATCAGTTTTTGAAACTGCATAAGATTCAATAGTAAAATGGACGAAATGTAGACTTTGACATCTTTAAAGGGATTAGCAGCGATAATGCGCAAGAATCGAAAAAATGTGGAAATTCATTTTTTAAACTTATAAATCAGGGATAAGTGCGTACAATTTCATATAACTGCTTTAACGGAGAAACAAACCACCAAATAGTGAAAGAATGAAGTATTTGAGGAAATTTGTGATACCGTCTCCCATAAATAGACATACAGAATACAGAGATGGCATCTCAAAATTTACACTAAACAGCTGATTGTGGTTTACACCAGTACAGAATAAACAAAGATAAATAATGTTTTGTGTTTGAGGTCAAACTCTATTCACCATGGGGCACAATATCAAGCTTAAAATCTGGGATATTCACAGGAAAAGGCTATTTTGATCTCAAGTCGGAATTTTGATATGCACGTATAGAAATTACAGAATCAGATAAAAAGTGCTGCCTTGTCTTTAATACACAGATTTCAAGCCAACCACTTGCAGGTTATGTTCGCATATCTGTGCCAGTAACAAAAGTACAAAAATATGAATTTTGATGTTTTTTTTCGATGTTTCGAATTAGCAAAGCACTGCTTATCCCTTTAAAGGTGCATGTAGGAACATGAAATAGATTCCAGACAACAAAATTACAATTTGGGTTTGTACAAAAAACATGGACAGCATGTTAAGAATTTATATGAAAAAGTCCCACAAACATCACACACAAGATTTCCCCAAGCACACAATCTGCATGCTTGGCCTCCCTAGTATATTATATGAAGACATCAGTCTCACAAGTCGGTTGATGTGTGACTTGTCTGAATCAAAGATGATCTAAGTCACATTTTAGAGTTGAACCAAGTCCTGTTTCAGTTTATTAGACTTGTTCATCACATTCAAAATAAAATTGGTACTGTTTGTACCTTTCTTGATGAAATCAAAATCAGGTATAACTAATTGACCTAGACTCTGTATTATCAGATATTCATATGTTACTTCAAATGACCTTTGACCTCTGGGGTTGAGTATACCAATGGATCATAAATGGGCCTCACAGCCATCTACCTGTCAAGTTTAGGACCTGAAACTGCTACAATTGGTGAGCTACAGGTATTCAAGACCAAGATGCATGTCAGTGATAAGACCAAAACATGGCTGACAAGTCCAAAACCTATATTATGTAAGATTCCCCATTACAGCTGACCCTGCAATGGGTAGCAAAAATCATAATTCGATCATTTGCAAAGACAACTTTCCGTAAGCATAAACAAGATTTATTTTTTTATTCCAATCATTGCAAACTTCACAAAATCCTACCCAAAGGCTTAATCAAAAGATGATTTAAGTCACATTTTAGAGTTGACCCAAGTCCCTTTTCAGTTTATTAGACTTGTTCATCACATTCAAAAAAAAATTTGTACTGTTTGCAACTTTCTTGATGAAATCAAAATCCGGTATAATTGAGCTGGACTCTGTATTACCAGATATTCATATATGTTACTCCAAATGACCTTTGACCTCTGGGGATGAGACTACCAATGGATCATAAATGGGCCTCACAGCCATCTATACTCTGTCCAGGAATTTATTTTCTCCTTTTCGCGGTGTTTTGCCGTTGCTAACGCGTGTGCTGCAGTGTACACACTCACATACTCGCCTGTTTGGATTGTTACACGCGACTGTGATTGGTTGATCTAAAATTAGCTGTTGTTGTTCAACTTGTTGCTATGCTGAGGCGTGAATTGGCTTGCGTACGGTCGTGACCTAGACGCGCAATGGAGAGAAAATAAATATCTGGATACAGTATACCTGTCACGTTTAGGACCTAATACTGCTACAATTAGTGAACTACAGGTATTCAAGACCAAGATGCATGTCAGTGATAAGACCAAAACATGGCTGACAAGTCTAAAACCTATATTATGTAAGATTCCCCATCACAGCTGACCCTGCAATGTGTAGCAAAAATCATAAGTAATTCAATCATTAGCAAAGATAACTTTCTGTTAGCATAAACAAGATTTATTTTTTGATTTCCAATCATTGTAAACTTCACAAAATCCTACCCAAAGGCTCATATGATATTTCACTGACATTTTTGACACTGAAAATTACACTGACAACTTTATTATCACTGACAGTGAAAACCATACCAAAAAGTAAACCAAACAAATCACAAGGAGTCATTTTTCATTATTTTGTGGTGCAGACCTGGAAGTGCTCTTGTTATTTTCAAAATCTTAATTTTTCATTAGATAAGATCAAAATGATTGCATTTTGGCTATTACGTGTGGCGCAACGGATAAGCGCAGGAATCATAATCCTAAGTTCGTGAGTTCGAGCCCCGCTGCAGTCAACGTGTTTGTGTCCCTGGGCAAGATACTTAGTCTCAATTGCCTCGTTCACCCAAGCGAAATATGGGGAGCTGTCAGGGGGAATATTACAATCTAAGTATGGATAGGTTTGAGCGCCCGTAAAGCAGCCCACCTAGATGAAATGAAATGATTCTGATGATTTCCTAGTAACAGCGGAATAAATGTAAAGCGCTTTGATACTGAATGGTGATAAGGCGCTATATAAATCTGCACATTTATTTATTTACTTTACTTGCATGTAGATCCAGATGGAAAGACAACCTTTCTATATTGCTATCTTCTGAAGATAGCATTGCATTATTGGCAAATAAAGTTGGATAGATTTGCAAATTTGTTGAGAAATTGCAAGAAACTACGATGAAATGCCTAAACATTCAAACTGAAAATCACTCTAAATGGCTGAGTTGCAGTGAATCATTTAGTTTTATAATAAGTTGTCTTGGAGAGTGCATGGTAACATGAGTTTTGCAGAACTTCTATAAAGCAGCGATAACAAGACTGCCAATTATTAAACTCAAAAAGTTCTGCCTCTGCGTGGCATCCCAAATTCTCAATCCAAGCCAGGCTTGCTCAGCAGCAGATAAGCTAAGCCAACAGTACATGTCAAAGTCAATGATGATGGTCATTACTTGGCCTGATTATAAAAACACTTACAAAATGCTCTCTTTGGAAATGAGATATCGACTGCAACATCCACGCAGATGGTAACAGGTGACATGTTGAGCAACAGAAAATGTGGAGGGTTTTAAGTTCCAGGTAATGCTCACAAATGGCCCTCCAAGGTTGTGATTAATGTACTAGTAGTAAAAGGTTAAAGGTATGTTAAACTCCTACACTTGGCTTATATAAAGATACTAAGTCATATTCTAGTTTACAGATAGACTGCATAGTTAATGATATTATTATGCTAAAATGGAATGTTCAATTTATGGCATCTACCACTCATTGGGGTAAATTAGACTGCTTTTGGTCCTATCACTTGTAGGGTATGTTAGGACACCATAACCAATACTTGTTACAGAGCTGCAGAAATCTGATTTTTTTATGATTTTTTTGATTTTCTGTCTTAGCAAATCACTGATAGTGGCTTTAAGCTCATAAGTTCATGTAAAATATAGTTTTTAGTAGATTTGTTTTCTAAAATAAAAGAACATTTTTGAACAAGGTCATAAGTAGAGTCAGAAGGTGCCTGGCAAATTGGTTCAATTATTGTGACAAGTTCAGGTAAAATATAGTTCTTAGTAGATTTGTTTTCTAAAATAAAAGAAAATTTTTGAACAAGGTCATAAGTAGAGTCAGAAGGTGCCTGGCAAATTGGTTCAATTATTGTGACAAGTTCAGGTAAAATATAGTTTTTAGTACATTTGTTTTCTAAAATAAAAGAACATTTTTGAACAAGGTCATAAGTAGAGTCAGAAGGTGCCTGGCAAATTGGTTCAATTATTGTGACAAGTTCAGGTAAAATATAGTTTTTAGTACATTTGTTTTCTAAAATAAAAGAAAATTTTTGAACAAGGTCATAAGTAGAGTCAGAAGGTGCCTGGCAAATTGGTTCAATTATTGTGACAAGTTCAGGTAAAATATAGTTTTTAGTAGATTTGTTTTCTAAAATAAAAGAACATTTTTGAACAAGGTCATAAGTAGAGTCAGAAGGTGCCTGGCAAATTGGTTCAATTCTTGTGACAATTTAGATGAAACAACTACTCCCACGTGCCACTGGAAAACTGCAATTTGTAATCGGTTCTGAATTCAGAAGTCATGAAGTGGATGCATGTGTTTGTGTACTGAAGACCATGACATTATAAAACTCCAGCTTTGCGACAAGAGTTTGGTATTATCACACTCCAACGTTTCAGGTATTTCACGTACACAGGTCAGTAGAATATATAGTTACACAGTGATGCCATTAGCATAAGTCAGTCATTTTGATGATGGGGGATAATGTAATAAAAAATTATACACTTTTGCGTGAGTAAAAACAATCAATCTAGTATAGACTGAGATAAAGATGGGGTTTGTTGTTTTGTCTATAGTTGATCTCCTTTGTGTTGTCATATCTTATTGTTGTGAATACCGTGTACCAGCAGCTCAAATATTGGAATTCTCTTAATCTCAAAGTGGACACTGGTTCAGTGCTATTAGAAACTTGTAGCGATTTTCTCAAGAAGGAAATAATCTAAAAGTTTAACAAAGTCATAATATAAATAGAAATAGCTTTCAGCACAGAAAAATAGGCTTATAAAAATATTGATAAACAGAAGGGTAGATTCTTTATGAGAACATCAATGCATTTTTTAACAGGAGGAAGATCATCCTCAAATGAAACCACAATCTCGGAAAAAATTAGTTGAACAACCCACCACATGGTTCCAATTGAAGTCCACTGAACCCATAATTCAAATTTCAGAATTATCATGGGGGTAGGACACGATCTGCTCGTTTGGGCATTGGGGATTTCCAAACGGTAATTTGTGGAATGCTACGTGCATTTCTATGGCAGTCTCGGTCCCAGGGACATTAAAAAAAATCATCTCTTAAACCGTTGTTCAAAAGATCTTAGTAATATCATGATAAATTAAGAAAACACTAGTGCTTCAAAATTCGTCGGGGGTTAGTGGATTAACCCCGCTGCCAAAATAGTGCAATTTCCAATAACGGTCATTAGATTTAAAATATTCGTGCCCCAGGCCTAGTATTTAGTCAAGGCTGTACGTAACCGGCGATATGCGTAAGAGCACCCTCCTACGTAAGTCTTTGAAAACAGACTAGCACCTGAAGTTGATGCCCGTTTTTGTGTATTTTTTTTTGAATTTGCTGTTGCTGTTAGGTTGGCATGTCCTACCCCCTGAGAATTATCTGTTCAGGGAAGATTTGGGGTCCCGAGACCAGCCTTCCAAATGTTTGTGTACACTAACAGGGCCGGACGCAAGCTAGGCCCAGGTGCGGCGATCGCCGCACCACTTTTTTGAGAAGCAAAAAAGAGGAGAGAGAGCGAGGAGAGAGCGAGAGCGAGGAAAGAGAGGAGAAAAAGAGAGAAGCAAAAGAGAGGGAGAGAAGAGAAGGGGAAGGAGGGAGTATAGAGAGAGAAACAGATGAAGGGAGATCGTGCGAAAGGGGGAATTGAATTAAGTTTCGATTGTCTTAAATAAGTATGGTATTCAAAAATAGGAATATAAATGGCGGATCCAAGGGAAGCCGTCGTCACTCCCCCAACTCGCCGAAAAAAATCAATGTGAACAATGACACTTAACCTACTTTAAAGCGTGGGAAAAATACTTTGTAAACCAATCATTTTCTTTAAAAAATGTGTGCGCTTTGAAACACAAATTTCAAATTGTGTCGATTCAATTTGCATGAGAAAATGCGTTTTGGACGGTGAACCATGCCAGGGTTTAGCGGGGGGGGGGAACACCACTACCACACCCATCGCGTCGCTGAACTTCTCCATGAACATTTACAAGAGAGCCCATTTAGAAAACACAATTTTCTCGGGCCCTTAGGGACGCACCATGAGACTTCATTTTTTAAATCACCACCATAGGCCTCCGAGCACAAAAAAAAAAACCCCACTTCCAGTAAAAAAAATACCCACACCCTTTAGATGTTCAAACTTTGCCCGTGTTATTATATTGAAAATACTGTAGCTCTCTCAGTGTAGGGCTTACTCCGATTTGAGAAATGACGACAAATTGGTCATTGGAACGATTAGCGACAATCTTGTACTACCTTTACAATGTTACGCATGCATGAAACAGTCCGGCGCACCAAACTTTGACCTGCCCTTCATTCAAAAATTAGCCTTACCCCAGTTAGGTTCTCTCTCAGACCGTTACTCAAAGAGTAGGCCTTGAAAAACTTAAATACTCTTAGTTTCACCCGCATCGCTTACGCGGCACAAGCATGCTCGAATTCAGCGGCCATTACATTCAGGCAAAAATAAAACAATTGATGCTTTGCGAAAACGGTTGGTCATGCATTATAAAATAATTTTTGAAACCGTCCCACCCGATGAAACATTGCAAGGGTTCCGCACTTGACCGCACTCTCCCCGGCAGCTCGATACTATCCATTGACATTCCCATCAATATATTTTACTTTTAAACTGTTGATCATCCAATTGTTTCTATCAATTTGCATGGGAAAATGTGTTTGGAAGCGAAACACGCAAGGGTTCCGCGTTTGCGGTAAAATTGATGAGGGAAGTTTTTTACAGAAGAGTTAATAACTACAAGTCCCATGACGGGTTATTCTGAGAGAAGCATAACTCCACCATTAGGCCCGTATTCCAGAAACTTGTTTAGAAAACGCAAATTTAGCTTAAAATCGACGTAATTAAATTGCGTTTAAGCAAACCGCGTTAAATATTTTTAATCATTTGCTTACTTAAAGGAAAACTTTAAGCACAAGTAACATCGTTGTATTTAAAGACGCTAACTTGAGTGTATCAAGGCCCTATTGTGTTATAATGGTTGAGCGCACAAAGGTATCAGGGCGTTTCGTTAGGTTAGTTCTACACCAACTGGACGAGAATGAGATGCACCCTTGCTGTTGTCAACTGGACAGTGCAATGAGCCGTGCACTTCCGGAAAACAACACGAAAACACTTCTTAAACTAGCCCCGTACCTAGTTTAAATTCGACGCATTTTGGCAGAAGTTAAAATTAGTTTAACTTTAAACTCCTTTCTGGAATTACGTGTACTTAAGCGATACGTGTATCTCACTACAAACGTTCGCTTAGCTTAAAATGTGCTAAACACCTTTTGGAATACGGGCGCGGGATCATGTCTTTTAACATGTTGGGCCCGTATTCAAAAACTGAGTAACGAATGTCCCCCCCCAACCGATTTTAGCTTAAAATAGTCGTAATTTAAAATTTCGTTTAGGCAAACGCGTTAAATATTTTTAACCATTTGCTTGCTTAAACAAAAGCTTAAACACGAGTAACATCGTCCTCATTTAAAAGACGCTAAACTTGGTGTATAAAGGTCCTATTGTGGTTTTTAATGGTTGAGCGCAAAAGTGTATGGTGGCTCTCGTAGAGTTAAGGTGGTACACCAATGGCGTACTGATAGTACATGCTGTTGTCAATTGGACAGTTCAATGGGCCGCAGCTTGACGGGAAACACACATTAAAACCTTCTTAAACTAGCCCCCTACCTAGTAAATTCGATGCATGTTGTGAGTTAAATTGCGATTTACATTTAAAATCTTCTGGAATTGGGTTTACTTAAGCGATACGTTGATCTCAACATTTAAAACGTCCGCTTAGCTTAAAATCGCGCAAAAACACCTTTTTGGCATACGGGCCGTTGTCTTAAAAGATGTGGAGTTATGCAAAACCAAATGGACACCTTTTCCCTGTTACCGCAGGAAGCAGGCTTTCAAAGAGACAATTTGCAGACTGCCAGGACGAACCAAAATACCAAAGCAATTCAGAATCGAGTTGATATATGTTCCTAGATAATAAATACTTGAACTTAATTAATCATCAAAATTTGTCTAAAAACAGGAAATCCATAATTTTCCGGAGAAACAACCTTCTCATGCAGAAGTGATTGTAATGCAATTTTCTTCAAAATTTTTAATTTTAATTCTTTTTGTTGCACACATATGTCATCGCATTATTTAGGATCTGAAGTTGTGTTGTAGTGAAAACAGGGATATATCGTACATTTAGAGCAATGGCGGATCCAGATTTGAAAAATGTCACAATTAGGGGCTGAAAGGTGACCATGGTCCAAAATAGCTCAAAATGGCTGTTTTGCAAGAATTTGCAGAAAAACCCCGCCGCCCCTCCATGGAGCCGACGCTGATTTAGAGGGATTTGAGATCGGACAAAGTGAGGTAGGTAACAGGGGAAAGGTATTTCCATGTGTTTTTGCGTAACTCCACAGCTGTTAATGACAAACATGTTAAGACATAGGCCGTATTCAGGAAAACTTGTAGCTAAACGCGATTTAGCTTAAAATCACCGAAAAAAATAATAAAATTAAAAAAAAAAACGCGTTTAAATATTTTTAACCATTTGCTTACTTAAACAGAAGCTGGATTTAAACATGAGTAACATCGTAGTTATTAACGGACGCTAACTTCAGTGTATTAAAAAGGCCGTATTGTTCTTTTATGGTTGAAGCGCACAAAGTGCTATTAGGGCTTTGTAGCGTGTAAGGTGCCACACCAACTGGGCGAGAATGGGATGCACCACTGCAGTTGTCAATAGGAGGGTGCATGGAATCGTGCATTTGGCGAAAATACACACTAAAACCTTCTTTACAGCCCCGTACCTAGTTTTAAAATTTCGATACATTTGCAGAGTTTTAAAAATTGCGTTTAACTTTAATTTACCTTTCGGGAATGCGTTTACTTAAGCCATACGTTTTATCTCACTGTAAACGTTTGTTATCAGTCTTAAAATCGCGCTAACACCTTTGGAATACGGGCCATAATGTGGAGTTATGCTTACAACCTAATGGCGGGGTGCGTTGTTCAATTTTTGAGTTTAAAAATCTTTGCGATAAGATGATCTGCCAACTAAGTGCCATAGACTACGTGGTTGTGCAAAGTGGTTTTTTCACCTTGTTTCTTCAGTGGCGGCCATTTGTCATTTCCTTTGTTTTCATAACGCCGTTTTCAACCCGGTCCAATCAAAACATTGTAGTTTAAAATAAATATCCTCAATAAATTTTTTTTATTTTTTTTATTTTTTGTAGTTTTATTAAAAATTTGCATAAGAACAATTGTAACTTTTTTGTCACTCTCCTCTGATAAAGCATTAAAAAGGAAAAGCATTATATATACACACAAGTGAACCACTTAAAAATTTCAAGTTGTTTCTTTCTGCAAATTTGCATGGGAACATTTGTTTTTTGGAAGCTAATATGCAAGGGTTCCGCGCTTTTCGCGCGGAAGGGGTAACAAGCCCACCCGCACTCCACCCCCCCACACAGGACTCCTACATGAACATTTTGGGGGGCCCGTATCTCAAACGATGTTTTAAAATAAACTGGGTATCAGGCTAAACTGTGGTAGCTTAAACGTCACGTACTTGTTTTAACAAAAACGCAGGTTAAAAAATATGTTAACAAGCGTTTACTAACCACTGTATTTAAAAACACGCCGTCATATCACAACCCGAACTGCGACTTCTCTTCGCCTATATCATTAAGTGTGCGTGAACAATATTTTATATGTCGACAATTCCTTCAGTAGTTGTGAATGCAATGCATAAGCACATGATAATTTCAAGAATGTCGCCTTACGCAAGGAGCTTTAGAATTTGTTGAATGGTAGAGACAAAACACAAGGCCTATTTAAAACTGTATTTGTTTTGTGCCGCACTTTGCCTAATCATTCAATACTATAACAGATAACACCACGATGTTAGCAAGCGATAAACATAAAGGAAATTGAACGAGAAGATAATCAACTGAGGACTGCGGAAAGAAGATAAAATGAAATAAAGGATGTAACATGTCTAACCACGAGTATCAACATAGAGCTGAAATCTGCACATTTGAATGAATTAAACACGCCTTAAACTATAACTCACTAACCCACCCCCCCCCGGACCAAGTCTAAGTTAAAAGTACACTTTAGGCATGTTTTAACGATGTTCGTCCTAAATTTAAACAGCGTTTAAAGTTTAAATGCTTTGAGAATTGCGTTTCGTTTCGCGGGCTTAAATTGTGTGCGATTTAAACCAGTTGATTCGCGTAAACAATCGTTGAGAATAGTGCCATAATGTTAATTTCAGCAACAACTTAAAACCCATCAACTTTATTTACTTTTTACACCGTTGATCACCATAAGCCCCAATGTTATTTCAAATTGTTTGTAGTCAAATTTGCATGGGAAAATGTTTTTTGGAATGCTAACATTGCAAGTTTCCGCGCTTTCGCGCATGAGGTGGAAACCATAATTGTCCTGAATGTCCTTAGTACCAATGGTCCTGGACATCATTTGTCTGGCCAAAATTCTCATATAAGCCAGCTGCCACGACGCGTTATAAAAACCGTTACACGCGGCTCTGCATCTATGCTACTAGGCTTACACGCACCCCTTCATTACCCCGCCGAACCACTTGCAATTTGGGCTTCCGCCGGCCCCTGACTAATCAGGTCTTATCATTTTCCAATACATAATCAAGATTTCCCTGAATTTCTCTATTGAATTCCTTTGGTGAAACTTTTGCTATCACATGCTGTCTACAATACTAATATAATACCTTAGCAATATGTGAATTATGATTTGTTCCCCACATATAAAAGCACACTATTTTGAATGCTGCGATTTAGCATGATATGATATGAAAAAAATCCATGCCCCCCGAAAAACCCCCCACCATAAAATACGAACTTTGGTAATAATAATTTTTAAAAATCTGATATTAAGGAAAGATCAAGACAATGGTAACATTTCTAGTTGATAATTCCCAACTGTGAATCCGAAACAGCAGGAAAGCAGATTCCCAGCCGTACTGTCTCCATCCCCACACACTTTTGACGATATCCCCGTGGCATTGTTTAACTGGTCTGTGATCTTTGGTTTTTGTTGTTTTGTTTATAATAAAATTTTTTTTAATTTTAAAATTCTGCATAAAATATGAGATAATATTACATAGTGAAAATCTATACACTATCAAGCGTGAACTTAATGCTAAATGATGATGAAAAAACATGCGCCTACACGGATTTTAGAGAGTCGCATTCAAGAAGTCCGGTCCAAGACGCGAAGCGTAATGAAAGACGCAACACAAAAATTATCTTCATACACAGATGGCAAAAGTACCGTTAAGATTCAATGAGGAAGAATACAAGTCTTTAAAAAAGCAGTTAATTGGAGACTTGTTTGTAGGAAGCTAAAAGGTATGTAAGTACTTCGCGACACGCAGGAAATCCAAGCTGGGGGGGCAAGGATCAAATCACCCTACAAGCGGGGCAAAGGAAAAGCGTTTCTTCGGGCAGTCTCTAGTTAGTGCAGTGGGTATAGGAGAGAGACTCAAGATTGTAATGTTGAAGGTTCGAATCAGTTGGATGATTATCTTTTTAGTTAGTACTATTTATCATAATTTTTTTTTAAGTTGTACAATCATCTTTCGCAATATTTTATTTTGACTATCTAGGTTTGTTCAATTTTCTTTGTGTTTTGGTATTCCTGATGCAAAAAGAAATACTTAGTAGAGAAGGCCTAATTAGTAGACAATAATCAAGTAAATCAAACATCCGGAACCACGGTGTTTATTATGCTGGTCCAATTTTAACTTTATTTGAATATTTAAAAAAAAACGCTCTCATATTTTACTCATAACCTACACATTTCCATGATTCCTAAAAACCTATTGTGAGTTGGAGAACAAATGGACAATGAATGTATTTACTATTTGGTTTGGTTATATTTTGAGTGGTTTGTGTGTGCGTGTAATCTTCAAAGACATAATTATTGACCAGTCCTTTATTGCAGTATTTGTCAAAGAATTTTATTTGATGTACCTATTATTTATTGCTTAAATTCCGAAATTTTGCTTCTCTATAGCTTGTTTAGTTTTTTAAATAGTCAAAACGTGAAATTTAGATGATTTTTTTCTGTCGTTTTTTAGGCCTAAATTATGCAAAATGCTGCAATCCATTAATATTCGCTGACCATTCCCTAAATCTACCACCTTTTCATTCTTTCTTCTCTGATTGAAAGAATATGTTTTTTGTCTTAATTTGTGTGAAATTTGGTACCAATATAAACAATAAAAAAAACGCATTTAAAAAAAAATAAATAGATTATTTTTTTAGCATTTTCGCTCGACAATCTCTTGGAAAAAATTAGTTAGAACAGCCACACCATTTGCTACATTGCTCATCCAGGCCAGAGTTAAACCTCCCAATCTCTGTTTCCTCAATTGAAAGCCCGACCTTCCACTTCAACTTAACCCTTCCCCGACCCCTATCATCAATGTTGGGGTGAATTTTGCACGACTTCTGATGATGATACACCCCTTCAAACATTGATGGGGGAGGCGGGGGAAACAGTTTTCGAAAACGTTCCAATGTTCCAACAGTTTTTTCCAGGATTGCAAGTTTGCATTAAACTAACACTTAGTTAGTCTCTTTAGTGTTGTTTCCTATGATAGTAGCCTTGTTTAAATAGTATCTATAGAGGTCTATTTTAGCCCAATGAAACTGGGTAGCTATGAGCTATCCACATTGTAGATAGACAGTTATTATAAAGGCTAGTCATCGATATCTATACCTAATCCAAGATATTGGCAAAGCTTTATATTCTATTGCACTTTGTTTGTCTTTTTCACACTAACTCCTAAAACAATGATTTTGAATTTTAATTTTCTACAATTCCCTATTGCTTTTCAACTTAAATGCTGACTCGTAATTTCCTGATGAGGGTGCACTCATTTCAAACAAATTGTGTTTTTTGTTGGCATATATATAATGCTTTTCCATGATACTAATCACTGTGTGAAAACTAAGCTAAAACGAAATCCTTCAATGAAAATCACAACATGTTTTTTCGTTATTACACGGTATCCTATGGGGCACTGTTAACAATGTGCATAGATGTTTACTGCATGAAAACGAAAATCCGATCATCTGCAACTTTCCGAATTAGGGATTTTAGGTGACCTAGTTTTAGTTCTAGATGTTATTTTTTTTAAAGGGGCGTGTTCCGATCGCTTTGGGACCCCCCCTGATTTACCCGGAAGTAGTTATGATTTTGATATCAGATGAATGCCGTATTTTTTCTCATTTTCGTCCTGAAAATATTGGAGCCCTCAAGTCATTCATTCCCAAAATAAACAAAAAAAACCGTCGTTTTGTGGTTACCACTTTATTACACAGTATTGAATGGGCTTTTCACATGCATTATTGCTCTACCATCACAACCGCAAGTTTGTTTTCCCACTGTACTTGATGGGTGTATGTGCAAAAAGTGCCAGAACTCTCTCATATCAAGTAGATAACACAATCCACATAAATCGGAACAAACAACCTTTATTAACTCACAATAAAATGATATATTCAAAATCCTCTGAGTCAGCCTTTAAAAGAAAAAATACACAAAATCTTCATTGCCCTCCTATATATTCAAATGATACTTTCCAACACTTCTGTCCCAAAGAATCTTGCAGCAGGGTTCCCTGCTAAATCGCATCAGCCGTAAGTCCGAAGCAAATAGGGACTATATGAAGGTCATTTGCACCATAGGCTCCATATCAGTCAACTCCGATCCACTTTCTTGACTCAGCACCATGCCGAGTACAACTCTCGGTTGAAGGCAGGGGTTTCGCGGAGAGCACGGAAAACTCTTGAGCAGAAGCCAGACTCATGGGATTGTGTGACTCGTTGAGGTGAATGTCCTTGCCGCTGTCGTAATCCGCCCCGTAGCTGACGAAAAAAATAGTTAGGATGGAGGGGAAAAAATATAACTAGAATTCGAACATCTTATGCATCAATCATAGAATTCTTGTTATGAATACAAATTTAGTCCATTGTTTACGAATGGCCTCACTGAAGATGATGGCAAATCCATAAAGGAACAGCAGACACTTGAACTTTCTTTTCACCTGTGTTGAATCGGCCAAAAAGTTATCTATAAAGAAGACTAAAAATATAATATTTGGGGGGGGGGGGGGGGGTTGTTGGTGGTTGTTACGATGATAAGTCTGTGATAGTATCACAATTTGTTTTGACTTCTCAAGTTAATAATGAAGCAACAATTTGAAATTTTCCTCTCCACCAGTACTTTCGCCTGGTCTACGGGTTCTGGGTTGCCAGCATTTCAGGAAACAAAAATCCCTGCAGTGTTAATCAAAGGCTTCAGACAATGGAGCCTACAACACACCAGCATATGCCTCTGAAGGTGACAGTGCTGGTGTTCTACCAATGAACTATTCCTCAAACAGATACCTCAAAAGGTGTTCAGTTTTTAACACCAAAAAGTGTTCTGTCATTTTAAATTTAAATATTGAATTATTTACCAATATTACCTGTATTTTCTTTTTTTTATCAGTGTTCTGTATCCACAAGCACTTGAAAAAAGTAACAAACCTAATGTTATTCCTGGCCTTATACATCTGAATATTTAATTTTGAACACTAGTGTTAAACAAATGAACACATATGAGAAATATTTCCACTTTGACTAAGTCCAAAAGTGGTTGCAAGACACATAAAAGGTGTTTTTCCCTGGTTTTCCTACATTGCTGGGAACCCTGAAAATTGTTCCATATTTGAGTTGATCAAAAGTACCACGTTTTAAAACACTTCTTTTTGGACAAAATCAAGCACAATCATGCTTTAAAAAGCTATGTTTTATCCTCCTAAGGCCAAAAACATTGTTTGACATAACACAACTTGTCCTAGAAAAACCTGCGGACCAACATTTTTTACACATATTAGCACAAAATAAAAAAATCTACCAACCGACCCATATTTTTAAAAAACTTTACCAACACAAAGACAAAAAACACATCAAAATGAGACAACAAATCAACTACAACAAGTAAAATAAAATATCTTTGCCATGTCAATGAAAAAAGCTTCAAATTTTGTATTCATCTTAGAGTAAAACAGTGTGAAGCTCATCTTAAAAAAATCCCACCGGCCAGCCAAATGACCCTAATATTTTTGCTCTGTTACAGCAAACAAACATTTTTAGGCCTAACATTAAACCCTCAAATTTTGGCCTGTGGGCAATTTTTTCAAACACAAATTCCCCCGCAAAATATTTTGACTGACTTCTTTCCCCTTATGATGCTGAAGGCTAAAATAAAGTTTGTTTACAGCAACTGGAAAATATTTATTTATAACATTCCGCATTCGCCAGGCAGAACCCAATATTGCTATGTGCATTAAATTCAAGGGATGCCTCCAGGACAATGGGGAAAGATTTATGGGAAGAAGTCAAATTTTAGATGCAGGAGGAAACCGAAGTGCTCGGAGAAAACCTGCGAGTACGAGTATGGATTGGCAACCAAATTCACATATGAACACTGGCTCGACGGGGATCGAACCCGGCCACATTGGTGAAAGGTGAGCGACTTCACCGCTACACCAACTAGCCCTCACAGCACTCCATGGGCTACTGGCTATACACATTAATTACCATCACTACACGGTCTTCCCGTATTTACAATGAAATTTTGGGATTAAAATATGTTGGTGATAGCCCGGCCCTACGAAAGCGAGAAACATATATGTTGTAACTCATGTTTGGCCACCTTTAAGCTCTCTGCAAAGATTTAGGAATGCAAAGTCCCATCCTTTATGTGATACACATGGAAAATATATCAGTCTTCTTAAAAGTATTAGAGGAAAAGAATGGTTTTGGGCATGATTTTGGCATTTACACTTTGAGGTTTTCGACGTTGGATTGTTTTAGAATTTTAATGTTCGGCTCATTTGGTTAAATATGGTGGCCTCATATATCATCTTCGAGACAAATGAGATTAAGGAACACAGTAGCATGAACCTGGTGAGCTCTTTTCCCACATGGTACATGAGTCTACAGGGGTTTTTAAGGAGTTTTCAAAGGCTTTTACTTCACAATGAACGTTCATTCTCTCTCTTGCATAACTTCACAAGAGTTGATGCATCAATGCCAGTTTTCGTTCTATGTGGGGGAGGATATGTCAATTCCATCAACTAAAACTGACTTAATTAAGCATACACTCAACACTAAGTTTTTGTTTTCACATCTTCTACTCCTTCCAGAAGGTTGGGCACTTAAATCTTAGGATTGCTTATTAACTCTAATTAACTTCCCCTAAATTACTTTGAAAGTCACATTCATGTATTTTGACTTCAAGGGGGTCCAATATATGGTTAAGGTAGGATTATTGACTATCATCTTGATTATGCTCCCCCCCCCCAGAAAAATGATTGTAATCGATTTACTCAACCAAGTAATGAAAACTTTGTTCTTATGAAGAATACCACTCCATTGCACTCTTTTCAAATTTACAGTGGTAGATTCAATTCTATGTTTTTGATGAAAATGTGTCAAGACACAGACATTTGTTTTTTCTTCATTTAAAAAATTAGGAATTTTTAAAGTAATAATTATTTTTAGCTAGGAGGGAAGGAAAAGGCCCCCGAAGAAAACCTATTATCACCCAAACTTCAGGAGAAAGCTTTTCACCAAACTATCATAATTTCTTCAGGGGGAGTGTTTATTCTTGCGAAAAATTATTTTTAAAATTTTGATTTTTCTTTATTTTTAGAAAAATAAAACCATTTAACTTTAAATAGAAACCCTACGTCAAATTTACAAGCGAATTTCTTTCATACGCACCTTCTTTGTCTATAAATCTACCCAGACCCCATATCCGATAATCCCTACCTTAAGGATCTCCAATCACCAGTTTTACGAAACTAAGAGTATCACTGTACATTAAAATGCATCCCTGTGAGGCAGGACTTCAGTGTTCTCATCGTCCGTTAGGGGTGTGTGTGTGTGTGTGTGGGTGACATCTCAAGGAACATTAATGTAAAAGCATTTATTTCTGATTAGATTATTTTTTTTAGAAATTAATAATCTATTTTGAAATGAGAAGGAAGAAAAATGAATTTTTCACACAGGAGGTAATAGACGAGAGTCAGGGCCTACATTGGTTGTGCTTTAAAACCATGATAGGTGCATGCAAAGAGTTTCTATATATATAGAGAGGCAAAACTTTACTCATCTTTAGAATTCATCGTCTCGCATGTTTTTTGCCGACCACAAAGAACATAGAGTACCAACAATAAAAGCAATGCTGCCTCCGCTTCTTCCACATACTGTTGGTGCCGCTTTGCATATCCACTAATCGGTAGTGATACAAATTGATGTATGTGTTAGAGGTGGCTAGTGTATAAAGGGCACTGATCATTGTTGCTCAGATACTCCCCCCCTTTTTCTCATAATGCAATGCGAGCTTAGGTGAAATCATGTATTCATTGAGTCGGTTTTATTTAAATCAGACGACTGACGTTCATTTCATTCGTTGTGTGGCCATCGGTAGGACAAAATACTTAAAGACACTATCAGTGATTTGCTAAATCAGATTTTTCTTGTCTGTAACAAGTATAGGTATCCTAACATAACCCTGCAAATGATATGACCAAGCACCTAACAGGACAAAATCTGAAGTTTTTGTCATTAGTGTTGTCCGTTCGGACACTTTACTACTACACGTAATTGAATGGAGATTCATATCTTTCAAATCCGTTTTCTTCTTCGTTTTCGTCATTCCTTCAGTTGGAAAAGGTAACATATGAGAATTCTACAGGCGTCTTTCTTCACTTTTAAGCTATTCCTGCAAATTTCAAATATTTTGACTCTTTCGGATAATCACTGATAGTGTCTTTAACCACCCAATAGCCACCCAATAGCACCCAAACTGTATTTTTGCGGATTGTTTTTGTATCGAATGACATTATGTGTGTAATACATCACCCAACACTAATTATTCCGTGCAATATTCAATGTCAGCGCCCAGCACGTACGACTGGTTTTGAATGGCTTCACCCCCTTGGGTGCATGCATTACAATGCTTTCTTGTTTAAAGGCAACCGGAGATGTCCTCAGTTGTGGCACCCTCAATTTCTAACAATTTTTTTTCATAAGTATACAGAATGATGTCCCCATACTAATCACTGTGGTGAAATGCTAACGAATTGATGGCCTTCATAAAGCAGAGCTTTGTATAACATCTGGATCCATAACGTTTACATTTTACAACACTATCGTATGGTAATGAGTACTGCACATTCGGTTTTACTGCATAAAACAGAAGATCCAATTTCATCTAAGACTTGAGATTGAGGCAGTTGTAGGCTAAAATAAAGTTTGTTGACAGTCAACTGGAAAATAATGTATTAATAACATTCGATTCGCCAGAGAAAGAACCCAATATGCTATGGGCCATTAAATTCCAAGGGATGCCTCCGGACAATGGGAAAGATTTTATGGAGAAGTCAATTTTCGATGCAGGAGGAGGAAACCGAAGTGCTCGGAGAAAACCTGCGATACTTGAGATGGATTGCAACCAAATCACATATGACACTGGCTAGACGGGGATCGAACCGGGCCACATTGGTGAAAGGTGAGCGACTTGAACGCTACCCAACTGCCCTCCCAGCACTCCAGGGCTACTGCTATACACATAATACCAATCACATTAAAATGTATGTCGGATTCAAATGAAGATTTTGGGATTAAAAGCTATGTTGGTGATATCGCTTCCTAAGAAAGAGAGAGAACCAATATATGTTGTAATCAGGTTGGCCACCTTTAAGCTTCTGCAAAGATTTAGGAGAATGCAAAAGTCCCTCGTTTCTAGATGACACCCTGATAAAATCAGTTCTTCGTTAAAAGTAATAGAGGAAAAGAATGGTTTTGGGAATGATGTTGGCCATTTACACTTGAGGTTTTCGATTAGTGGATTGTTTAGATTTTATTTGCGGCTCATTTGGTTAAATATGGTGCCTATATATCATTCTTCCGAGACAAATGAGGATTAAGAACACAGTAGCATGAATTGTGAAGATCTTTCCCACATGTCATGGAGCTACAGGGTTAAGGATTTTCAAAGGGTATTTTACTTCACAAGTGAAAGTCATTCTCTCTCTTGCAGACTCACAAGCGTTGATGCATCAATGCCGTTTTCATTCATGTGGGGGAGGATATGTCAATGCCATCAAACTAAAACTGACTTTAAATTATTATTCAACACGCACCACTAAATTTTGTTTCATATCTTTTAATTGAAGTCTACCTTCCAGAAGTGGGGGCCACTTAATCTTCGGATTGCTTATTAACTACTAATTTAACTTACCCCCTAAATTAATTGAAAGTCAACATGCAATGTATTTTGCTTAAGGGGGTCCAAGTCCAATATAGTGGGTGAAGGTTAGGATTATTGACTATCCTTTGATTATGCTCCCCCCCCCCCAGAAAAAATGATAACATCTGATTTTACGCAACCAATTCAATTGAAACTTTTCGTATGAAGAATAAACAATTCCATTGCAAATCTTTTCCAAATTTAACAGGGCTAGATTCCATTTCTATGTTTTTGGATGAAAAACTTTGTCAAAGGCACAGCATTGTTTTTTCTTCATTTAAAAAATTAGGGAAATTTTTTTAAAGTATAATTAGTTTAGTAGGAGGGAAGGAAGGCCCTATTATACCAAACTTCCGGAGAAAGCTTCAACCAAAATATATATTACTTTCTCAAGGTTTAATTCTTGCGAAAAATTATTTTAAAATTTTGATTTTTTTTTATAGAAAAATAAAAACACATTAACTTTAAATGAAACACTAACTTCAAATTCTAACGAAGTTGCTATGGATATTTGTTTCTATGACACCTTCTTGTCTATTAAATCTACCCAGAACACAATAGCCGATAATCCTATCTTAAGATCTCCAATCACCATTTAAGAAACGAAGAGTAGCAATGGACATTAAAATGCATCCCAGTTGGGCAGGACTTCAGTGTTCCTCAGTAGTCTTTAGTTGTGGGTGTGTGTGTGGGGATTTTTTTTTTAATTTTTTATTTTAAAAGCATTTTATTTATGAATTAGCTATTTTTAGAAATTATATCTATTTTAGAAAATGAGAGAACGGAGAGAAAGAAAATGAATTTTTTCACACAGGAGGTATAAGGCATAGGGACTACATTGTTGTGCTTTAAAACCAAATGATAGCTGCATGCCAAGAGGTTCTCTATAGATAGAGAGGCAAAACGTTACATCATCTTTAGAATTCATGGTCTCGCATGTTTTGCCGACACAAAGAAAACCTAGAAGTACCAACAATAGAAAGCAATGGCTGCTCCGCTTCTTCCAACATACTGTGGGTGACCGCTTTGCATATACACTAATCGGTAGGTATACAAATTAATGTCTGTGTTAGAGGTGGCCAGGTTGTAATAATAGTGCACCTGGTCATTGTGCTCAGATAATCTCTTTTCTCATAATGCCCGCGCGCCTTAGGTGAAAAGAGTATTCATTGAGGCGGTTTTTTAAATTCAAGTACGGACTTGACGTTCTTTCATTCGTTGTGTGGCATGCGGAGGACAAAAATTTAAAGACACTATCAGTGTTTTGCTAAATAGGAAAATCGAAAAAAAATCATCAAAAATCAGATTTTGCTTGTATCGGTAACAAGTATAGGATCCTAACATAACCTGCAAATGACGGTTGACCAAACGCAACCTAACAAGGACAAAAATCTGAAGTTAAGTCATTAGTGTCCGTTCGGAAACACTTACTACTACACGTAATTGAATGGAGATTTCAATATCTTTGCAAAATTACCGTTTTCTTCGTTTTCGGACAATTCTAGTTGGATAAAGTAACATTGAGAATTCTACAGGCGGATTCGGCCACTTTTAAGCTATTCTGCAAATTTCAAATATTTTGACTTTTCGGATAAACACTGATAGTGTCTTAACCACCCAATAGCACCCAAACATCAACAACTATATTTTGCCGGATTGTTGTACGATGACATTAGTGCTGTATCACAAGCACCCAAAACAATAATTTTCCGTTGCTGCTTTTTGCAATATTCAAAATGTCAGCGCCCGGCACGGAAGACTGGTTTTGAATGGGCTTTCACCCCCTGGGTTGCATGCATAAAATGGGCGTTCCTTGGTTAAAGGAAACTTGGAGATTTCCCGAGGTTGGCACCCTCCAATTTTCTAACAAATTTTTTTTTCATAATTATACAGAATGAGTCCCCTACTAATCACTGGTGAAATAAGCTAAACGAATTGATGGCCTCATAAGAAGCAGCGATTTGTAATAACATTTCTGGATCCAAAATTTAATTTTACACCACTATCGTCGGGTAATGAGTACTGAACATTCGGGTTTATGCATTCAACAGAAGAATCCAATCATCTCAGACTTTGAGATTGGGCATTTAGGTAACTTCAAGTCTTTTATTCAGTGCAAGTATTACTTTTACATTTGATAATAAAAGTCCAAAACTTATGATTTGTGCTGCTATTAAAAATTCTAATTATTGAGACGTGCGGTTCTGATTTGTATTAAAGCAATTACCGGGTTAAATCATTATAGGTGAATGTGATCAAGCAAATGAGTCGGAAGTTGCAAATATGATTTGAGATATAGCCCAACAAAGGATGAAATGTCTTTTTGTTTCTTTTGTTTTTTGCCACCCATTCAATGATTATATCTTTTGGAATTAATTGGTCAATTCAATGGGGGTTTCAACAAAATGTAGCTTTTGAGATTAGGCATACAGTTACATGAAAAAAAAGTAAAAAAAAAATCTGACCAACTTTAGACTCATTTTGCTTGATCACGTCACATATAAGTTACTCCAGTTTGAAAGAATACATTTTGGTCGTGTGAGTGCATGAAAGTTTTGTAAGTTCAATAGCTGCCATTTGTCAGAAAATTCCATCAAACGTGCCTATTATGCCAAAGTCTTTGGTCAGAGGTTCTTGACGGGTGTCTTCAGGTGACCACTCACCTGAAGAACCATTTTCAGAGCCACTGACTCAAGGAAAGATTAAATTGAGTTAATCATAATCTATGGACACACGATGTATCACATGGCCGCTATTGCACTTCACAATGAATTACATTTTCACCTTCTCATGAGGCGCCAATTTCCAAAATTATCCATGTTTTTCTAAAAAAAATCTTTCAAAACTGATGTTTAAAGGAGAGGTCCGATTTAATTAATAAAGTTGTTCATCTTGATTGATGACCTTGACCCCAAAACCTGATCTCTTAAGTTTCACGCTGATATTTCAATCTGTTTTTGATATTGGAGCTAAGAACATCATTTTGTAAAGTCCCCTTGAATACTGTGTAAAGATAATATTGGTCGACCAAAATAGGGCACGTTTTTTTGCTCATAACATCCAAAGCCAAACATCCTTTAGGGAGCCCAAGATTTCACAGGATACAATGAGAAAAATATAGCTTTCCTATCTGACATGAAAATTTTGACCACTTCCGGTAAATCTTAGGGTCCCTTGGGACGAGGCTTAAGCGATCGGGCCATGGGACTTTAAGACTAAAAAGTGATAAGCATTGAAGTCCCACCTCTTATAGGAAGGTATTTTTTAACATCCCCAAATGTGGTTGACTACACTAACGTCCCACATAGTCTTATGAGCCACTTTAGTTCACGCTACTATCCAAACAGCTGGACCTATTTAACTCAAATTTGTAATTACATGTTTATAATGATATGGCTTTCCACGTGATGGAAAAAAACACACTATGAAAAATTGGACCATGATTGGATACCCATCTCAAAAAAAGATCTACATACGGGGGAAAATTCTCAAAACTTACAACCTCAATTGCTAGGTATTGTATAAATTGAAGGGAATTAAGTAAAATTTGACAAAAAAGTGCTATAATAATGTTTGTAAAACTTAAGTACGTAATGCTAACTGGGATTTTTACCCGAGAAAACTTATTCTTTGTTTTCCACAGAGCCTATTAAAGACACTACATCATCCATGGGTTGTACAGATCAACGATCACTCAATGCTCACTGCCGCATTTTAATCAAAACACGAAGGTTAAATTTGACTCCATCAATTCAAATAGCCTGTCTCTTATCTGTTTTTCCTTGTGTTGGCTTTTGTTATAATCTACTTCTGTATGGTGAAGCGAAATGAATTCGGCCATAGGGAAAGAGAAAAATGCCTACCGTGCCACTGTCATTTTGAGCGAGTGCCATCTGAACAATATTCTGGAGTGCCCTGGGCGATAATATTTGTGTTGAAAAAAGGCAACTCTTTATGACAGCACTGCCGTCTGAATAAAGATAGAGACGAATAATCACTGCTGAGCTACAGTAGCAAATAGGACAGTAGTCAATGAACGCCAAAGGCTACATCCATATAGCTGCCATGTAGCACATTACCATAGTTCCTACACTATTACATATCCTTATGGCTTTAATAACAGCTTGTATGTTATGCATACCTTATGCACACATATCCTCCTATTACCCACAGACTCGGTTTTGGTTTACAAAGGGGAGCACTGATCAAAAGAAAAAATGGGAAATGGGACCCAATTTTTTATTTTTTGAAATCTCACTATCTACACAAGGAAGCATTTTTTAATCAAATATATATTAAAATTCTGATACAATTTGTTATATTTTCTTAAATGTCTCAATAATTTCGTGACATTTTCCACCCCCCCAAAAAAATATATTTTTTCATGGAGGATTGACACTAGTAACTGGTGTATATTGTTCAATGCAACAAGTAAAGTATGAGAGCCAATAATTATAGCTTTGATCTACAATTAGGACTCACTTTTGAAGTTCATCCCTTAACACCCTATTTTGGTTTTAAAAGAAGTACATTATTAGGGTTTTATGTGATTAAATTTCGGAAAAAGAGTTCATAGGTACCACCCATTCTTTAAAATTCTACAGGAAACAAATTATATTTATTTATGGCCTACACTAACAAAACCCCTAACCATAAGGCCAAAAATAAAAATAATTTGTTACATGTACAACTTTAAAGGGGGTACATATGGAACTCTTGTCTATATTTCTTGCACTGTTGTATTATGATTATGCTTGAAATATCCTTTAACTCAGTATTCAATGAAACAAAATGCAGATAACATTTAAAAAAAAATAAAACAATTTCAAATTCTATACTGTTTCAATGCATTACAGATGGGACAAGGACTGGACCCAAGTGATGTTGTATACAGTGTGTTTACAAAAACAGTATGAAATTGAGGCCAATCAAGCGATTAGTAATAGACAGGGCAAGCAGAACAGGGGACCAGGCCCTAACTTTTTTGAGCATGTAAAATTAATAATAAAGAGGCTTTCTTACATTGTATTTTCAATTTTGTACAAAAATATTGAACTAAAGGAGGTGAAAAATTTGCCAATTTGTTGAAATCCAGAAATATCCTATAGAATACATCTCAGATTCAAAACTTTCTGCTAATTTGTTTAATATTTCTTAGTTTTATTTGTCTACATCTCAAACTTGTTTCATTTTGCTAATGCTTTTTCTTACAGTGAATTATTGGTCTACATCTTAAAATTGTTTCATCGTGCTCATAGTTTTTCTTGCAGTTCCATGTCTTATCTTTATACAATTTAAAAATTATTTAATTTTGATAAATTTTACCTCTTCCTTTGCTTTCTTTTTATATCCAAGTTTCTGCTGATGGTGTGTGCCTTTTGGATGTAATCAGTCTAGAGATACCATCCATGTGCAATTGTGTATCAAAGCAGTAGCATAACCAGGGGAGCAGGGGGAAGCTGCCCCCTTGTGGGGAAGCTTCCCCCCCCCCCTTTTTCCCTGTGAAATTAGTGATTTTCTGCACACGCACCAATTTACAGTGAAAACAACATAGGCCTATACTATACTAATAAATATTAATATATGCTTGCCCCCAAAGATATTTGTGCCCCTTTGCCCTCCCCTACAAAAAAAAAGCTAGTTACGCCACCAAATCAAAGCACACTCCATAAGGAATATTTAGTATTGTTCAAGCTGTAGGCATATTTGTACTCATGTGTCAAAAAGCAGCCATTAAAGTCCCAACTTTCTTTTTGTACTCGGCACTTGATGCAGAGTGACCACTATTCTTATCCTGGCAAAATTTGGGTCACCGGCAAGCCACGCAAACTTGATTAAGTTCTACAAGTGCCTGGGACCCCGTTTACGCAGAGAGAAAAATGTGGCAATTTGATTTTGATGGACGTGCAATTGAATTTGCGGGCAAAACAAGTGTAAACAACACACCTTGTTATTTGATTGCGATACAAAATGTCCCGATCACAGACCGAGGTTGGATATGATCAATGTTGAGCCCCCTAATACCCTCAAAATAATATGCTGGATATTGGATAACAGCTTTGGCTAGTGAAGAGGATCAGATGATGGAAAGATACTTCAGTAGGGTTTTATTAGACATCACAAATGCCTTCAAAGGAGACTAATGCCATCAAAATCCCTAACAAAAGCAGAGTAAAAATTAATCCCGAAGATGGTTATCACATCACAAAAGCTGCTCCGTGGCATGGTTAAGTAAAGGTCTGTGTGTAATTCCCATCACTGCGACTCGCTCACAATGATGTCATGTCTTGATGTTGATTGGTCAAATTTTTGTGTCAACCAATGGCGTTTTACACTTGACGTCATGGTGACTGAGTTAGGTTGTGGTTTCAACAGAGACTAAATGGACCCTAGCAGAATGGGGAATTACAAGTGCATACCATTGTGGATAGAACACAAATCTACTTCTTTCAATTCATGAAAAAGTACCTGGTTTTCAGGAAAATTTAGTCTGAAAATGGGTAATTCATCAAGAAAATTTCAATTGCACTTAACACATACCTACCCATATCAATATCCTAAAAAAATACCTGTTTTTTATGTAAATATCAACTATGAAAATGGGTAATTCATTAAGAATTTTAAATGGCACTTTAGATTATTTACTACTAAGCTAAGGATAAAAAAACGTAAGGATAAAAAACCTTCTTGCATGCCCTCTGAAAAATGCTTTAAAATGTCTGAAAATGCACTAGTGTTGAAATTTCTTGATTGACATGATAAACTGGCGTGTTTTCTCAAAGCAGTAAATTTGAGGTAATTTACTCCGCACTTATCAATTTCACATCAATTTGCCCATTGTCAGATATACCAACCAGGGTCCGAGAGTTTCAAAATTCAGGAAAAACAGGGGTTTTAAAGGGGCATGGTCCGATTTAAGAATATAAAGTTTTCATCTTGATAGAATGGCCTTCACCCAAAAACCCCATCTGTAAAGTTTCACACCGATATTTCAATCCGTTTTGATGTGAGAGCTAGAAACGTGATTTTGTGAGCCCCATAGAGTACTGTGTAAAATTGGTCGACCAAAATGGAGTACATTTTCGCTCATAACTTCCAAACCATACATCCTTTACCCCTAAGATTTCACAGGGTAAATGAGAAAAATAGCAGCTTTCTTTTGATACCAAAATTTTGACCACTTCCGGTAAAATATGGGGTTCTGGGGACGAGGCTATTAGCGATCGGGCCATGGACCTTTAAGCAATAAATTACGTAAAATTTAGGGTTTTAACCTATATGAGTTAATCTTGTAATGTTTTGCCCCTTGTATGATTTTACTCTGGCGCTTCTCCTAGTACCAACTATCTCGTGCTGGGCATTTTGATGTGAGTTTAGTACTTTGTAACTAATAAATTTTCTGGTCACCATATGTTGAAAATTTGGGTCATTTGGTAATTTTAGCTTGAACCTTGGTGTGATATTGTTGTATTTGTTCTGTAAGTTTTAAATGTGAAAAAAAACATGCTCAGTGCTCCCAATTTTCCCACAGACTTAGTGAGTTAGTGGTGTTTAACCTATAGTCCGTATCTCTACCTCTATGCAGTGATGTCACAACACTTACGCCTACGTCAAGAAATGCCATCGTTGTGCACGCGTGTGAAAGTGCCATCGCTTCAAGTCAGCTCAAGCAATTTACTCTGCGACCAGCAAATCTCGCACTGACGTCACTGCACAGAGGTAGAGACACGGACTAAGTGTCAGTTTTGTTACTGCATGCTGAGTTTATGTCACAAAATAGACATGATTTGCCTATTTTAGACCATAATTCAAAATCACAATAACAAAGACAGCAAGGAGAAGAAAGAGAGGGAAAAGGGAGAAGAAAAGAGGCAAGAGGAAAAGGAAAAAAAAAGTAGAAATAGAAGGGAGAGAGGGGAATGAGTAGGGGAAGGAGCAGGGAGAGAGGGAGGAAGGGAAAGAGAGGGAGAAAGGGAAAGAGAGGGAGGAAGGGAAAGAGAGGGAGGAAGGGAAAGAGAGGGAGGGAGGGAAAGAAAGAGTAAGGGGTTGAGGAGAGGGAGGGAGTGAGGGGTTTTACTTATTTTTACTTATTTGACACATATCACCCAATCCAAGACAGGAGAGGTTTTGTAAGAAATGCTGAAACTTCATCTTAAAAACAACATGTAGGCATTCATTAGAAACACCCAATTCACACCCAGTAAACATAAGAATAATGTTTCCTCGCAAGTCTGCAACCATTTGAGACCTAAAAAAAATTAGGAGCTGTATACTTATTTCAACATACTATTGAGCTGTATGTAACAACTACTGACTGGCCTACTTGTGTGAAATAGCACCTGCATAAAAGACTCCGCTACACAACTCTGTGTGCATCAGTGAACCTAGGTACAAACACCCGGGGTTGACAACAGATTCAGTTACAAGATGGCTACAGGCTTTACCTCGGCGCGGATATACTATACAGTTCTCAAAGGTGCGTAATCATTACTTTGAGTAAACAACATCTGTCACTAGAGATGACTGAACAGGCGGTAAGCCAGACCTCTTGAATTCGGTTACCCACAACTTCTGCCGTCATCCGACTTCCACGAAAGTTGCCTGATTGAGATGGGATAAAATTCTCTAATGGTTGCTTGAGAAAAAGCTGTCATATTCTGCTTAACAAGTGCCACAATCCTTAAGTATAATCAGTACTCAGTATTCTAGCTGAGTAACTAGCCCAGTGGTAAACCCTTGGAATTCTGCAACCAATTTTCGTCATCTGATTTACAAGAAAAGGCCTGTTCATACTTCACTGCATCTGTGTTGAAAAGAGTTCTGTTAGCCCGAATTGCAGTCTCTTCCCAAAATACTGCATCACAGTACTGCAATAAAGTTTATTATCTTTCTTCAAACTGTATTTTCAGGAAGTTGCGTTGAGTTGTGGCAGAAATTGATCAAAATATTGGTAACGCAACACACAGTGCAGTGAGGTATGAACGGACCTTTAAGGTGCATTTCGTGATCCTAGGACCTTCATTTTTGTATATGGTTCACTAGATATCCTCAAGAAAAGGTTATCTCCAAAATTGCAGTTGATTCTGACCATGCGTTTTGATGTTATGAGTGAATGTTTATATTACGCTTCCCGATACGCCACTGTGTTGTAATTTCTGTCCGTTAAAATCAAAATTACAAATTTCTTCTAGAGCAGATTGAATATGCACGTTAAAATTTGGCACACATACTATAACTATGCCAACAGTTCAGACAATATAAAAATCTTAACTTGTTTGAGGTAAGTCAGTGGACGAGGTTGTGACTAAACGAAATGCCCTTCAAGTCAGCATATGATATCCAGTGGCTGCCAGAGAAATTACCATGGTCATCACCTAATGTACCACAATCCTTGCTCTTGGCTTCATGATTTTCCTGAAATATCAAGCAATGGACAAGCAGACATTCTAAACAAGTGGGGTGAGCTTGTCTGGGACACAAACCCACAGTTAAAAAATTATTACTGAGCAACAAAACCTGAGCAAAATCTTTGTAGCTTATATTGACAACCTGCACAAAGCTCTACGGGTGTTTCCATAAGGTGACACCCTTCTTTCTGACACCCTTATGAATTCGGAAACCTTAACAGAATAAACCACATGGTTTATGTGGTTTATTCCGTTAAGGTTTCCGAATTCATAAGGGTGTCAGAAAGAAGGGTGTCACCTTATGGAAACACCCAAGCTCTACTTTGAAAAAAAAATGCAAGTAAACTTGTATCATTCCCCTAGCAAGATGGCAGTCTGGAACATAACCTCAGATGACCTTTGACCTTGGTCCATGACCTTTGACATCATCCACACATGAAGGACCCCTATTCCCCTATTACACCTTAACCCCCCAAGTCTGGTGTAAATCAGCCTCAAACTTTTCGAAGGAGATGTGAAAAACAAAAACCTAACCAAACTGGAACACACGTACATACATACACATATGGACATGTGCGCTATCGCAAAATCCCCCTCTGCTTTTCAAGCCAGGGGGATTATAAAAAGAAGCACAGAGTGATATAAATTTAAAGAACTACAAGTAATCATCACTCCTGAATCGTATTACCTAGCCCTTACTTCATACCTTGCCCCAAACCTTACATAAATGTAAAGCTTTAGTCAATTATGAACCCAAGTAACTCATACATATTCTTATACAAAGCTTCTAAGCAAAGAAAAGTCCTGCTGATTTCCTTCCCCATAATTAGAACAAAATATTCTACAAGTCAAGGTCTTTATTCAAAATACAACTTAAAGTTACACCACAAGGGACTTTTTCTTCCGGTGCATTTCCCCGCACTTCGACGACCAGGACATGAATATCATAATCTGGAAGCTTGCGACCGTTGACTACGGTTACTTCATGCATGATAATTTTGCCCAAAATACATTTGACAATCCTGCCAGACCTCATGAGGAACTGATGCAACAAATTTTAATGCTGCCCAATAAACCATCCCTTCTTTACTTCAATTTCCTCTCCATTAAACATATACGGATGACGGACTGTGTTAATTTTGAGTATTTCGCAGGTTATCCTCATAGCAGGTACTATACGTAACATCCGTAAGATGGAGCGCTGCAATTTGTTCGCAGCTCTGGAGATTCGCATTCACCCCTAGACGATCTTGTCTATACCAATAACCAACTATATGCTGTCATACATAATCAGGTAAATTTCTTGAGGAACATTCTAGAAAGTAACATTTAATGACATAAAGAAGACTGAAGCTGATAACAAAATAATTTCTTTGAATGACATGTTTCTAGAAAACCAAAATAACAAGCTTAGGCCAATTTGGTCAGGCTAGTAATAAAACTTTCAATACCCCCCCCCCCCCCCCCCATTTAAATTAGGTTGCAAACTGTCCCAAGCTCCATAATTTCTCAAAAGTCTTGAATATGTGGCCAATATTGAAACCTCAACTTGAGCTGCAATCATGGAAAAATAGTTGCCACACTTGATACAATAGAATGGTACAGTTCCCATGCTCACAACTGAAATCAGAATTGGGCACGTCATTGTTCAATAGCAAGCAGAGGTCTTCTTTTTACCTCCCTCCCCATCCCCCATCAATCAGTGTTGGGAAACCTGGAGAGGCTGCCGACAACATGACTCAGATCAACCAAATCAGACAAAGTGTGGCGACATTTTTTTCCATGAGGCATATCCATGTGTGTAACAAACCATAGCAGAAGGAAAAACTAATACCCCTTTTGCAGTTAAAGCTCCACACTACCCCCAATCAGTGAGTAAAGTTTCCCATCCACATTGCCCCAAACAGATAGTTTCACTTGTCCATGTTACTTCACTTGTCCATTGGTAATTACTGTGGTCACACACTTGTTGCGTTGGGTAGTCATTTTGAAGGTACCAATCTTATCAATGGGCCAGCTCTGTTTTGCAGCCTACTTTTGTACAGGGTCACACCAGGTCTTCATTTAGAAAATAAAGGTTATGATTTTGGGAACCGGTACTCTCATTATGACGAACTGAAACCAAGACGATGCCATTACTTTAAGTGAAAGAATTTTAAGAGGCTGGAGGCCAAGTTTTTCCACACAAAATAATGGCATCGCTGGTTTCAATTTGTTGTAAAGAGAGTACCAGTTCCCCAAATCATATCTTTATTCTCATTCTTAAACAGATTTATAATCCAAGGTATTCTTTAACCTAATTTCGTGATACTGCCCAGTGAAAAAATCAAACAACCCCTTGAACGCAAAGAACATACGCAATGAGATGCAATGTTGCCAGGCGCAAGAGAATATAGCAAAACAAAATACGACGCGAGTGCATCAACTTCCAAATAACGTCAATACGGAGCACATACTACCTGGGTTCAAATATCAAATTGAACCCGGGCATCAACCAATGAAATTGCTTACATTTTCACAGCTGTTTGAGAATTTTGCATCAACATGGAGTACTGGCCATTCAAATTGGTTGCCACGGTGACCACTTATGTTGACAATCAAAACATTGAATATGATGTACAAGTGGTTTGTATATGCCATAGTTTGAGGGTCCCAGGGCTACTTTAATATTGACATCGGTATGAGAGCATGCTTCTTAGAGTTGGAATATGGCCCTAACTCTACGAGTTGAAATTTTCAGTACATTTTAACCCTCATCCTACTGAAGCCTTTTTGTAAGCTACAAAGGGAGTGCACCCCATAATTCTTCCTAATTAAACCACTAGTTATGTTTTGGTATCTGTGTATGGCTATGGTCTTAAAAGCACTATCAGTGATTTCAGTAAATCAGAAAATTAAAACAAAATCATTAAAAATCAGATTTTGTATGTTTGTAACAAGTATAGGTATCCTAAGACCAAAAGCAGCCTAATAAGGACAAAATAAGATATTTTAGTCATTACTGTCCATACGGACACTTACTGCAACTTGTAATTGAATGGCGATTCATATATCTTTGAATATTGCTGTTTTCTTCCTTTTCTGACATTTTTCAGTTGCAAAAATAGCTTAGGGGAATTCTACAGACTATTCCTGCAAATTTCAAATATTTTGACTCTCTCTCTCTCTCTCTCTCTCTGGAGAATCCCTGATAGTGTCTTTAATACAAAAAAATAAGTACTAAAATGTGATATAAATATCAAATCACCAATTTTTGCAGAAAATATTCCAATTTTGTAGTTTCAGCCATAAATTGTAGGAAAAAAATAAATGTTTTTGTTATGAGGGAGTTTTATTTATACATTTATATCACTTTAGGGAGTGCTGTACCACTGGTGAGAGTGCTATTTGTGCTTCTAAGCAATCCTTGCCAGCTTAGGTCAAGTTTAAGTTTTGTTTTCTGTATTGTATTTTTGTTGTTGCTGTCAAATGAATGAAATAAAAATAAATAAGATTTTTTTTCCAGGATCACTCCTCAAAACTGATGGGACAGCCTTTCTTACCACCAAGGTCAATGGTAGAATAATTTTGGTGGGCTAAAATGAGTGCAAATGATAAACCTATGATTATATACTTCAATAATATATTCTTGTTTATTGATTGGTTGAAAGTGTGTCACATGTTAAAAATAGATACACTATATCCCTTAAGGATGTGTCGAAAAATACTATTCAGTCCGTAAATAGTACCTTTAAGCCGTATATATTCTTTTCCCTCGTAACGAATGTTGCAGTTCATAGATCATGAATAGTGATGACATTTGATACGTACACGCTAAACGAGACTATTTTCTACCCGCATTCACCATATGGCAGACATCCAGAAATGATTTAATGCGATCATAATATGTAGGATGTCAACCCTATGTATTTCTCCCTGACCTTTCGCAGACGACATATCAACATCTGAGGTCAACTCTACAAAATCATAACAAGATGAACGCTTAATGTGCAGAAACGAGTGATTTCCACAGTAAAAGGCTGTGTTTTATAAGCCATATGATGATGATGACGAATTGGAAGATTTTATCAACAGTGTTTCTAGCGACAATACAAATAAGCAGATCAAGTAATAATAATAATAGCAGAGATTTATATAGCGCCTTATGCTATTGGCCTCTAAGCGCTCTCACAAATGGTCGCTGATCACTGTGGCCCAACCATACCATAAACCATTTAGCATCATTTCAAGGGATGCAGCAGATCGGGATCAGCGCTTTCCCTTATCAGCAAACATACATTGAGATAACCATCGCAGCCGGGATCAGCTTCCCAAATATCGCATGGGTAAATCGAGACAACCAAGCGGTTAATTTCTTGTCCAGGGAAATTACAAGACAGCTGAATCTCACAGGGCTCGAACGCACTCCTATACGCATGGATGAGCATACACTGGAGTCGAGCGCTTACCTGATTGAGCTATCTTGTATAACCTCCCCTTGCGATTTTCAACGAGGCAGTGTGAGTGTAAGCTTGCCGGCGATGTTCAGTTCTGACGTATGACCAGCTCTATAACCCAGGACAGGTTAGTTGCAATTTGACTCACTTTGAGTCATGACTGTTTGCATTAGCTGTTTTCGGAACTGTTTGAATTTGACTTTTTTTTTAATTATTTGAAGATTTATTAAACTAGAAGTGTACATGTAATTTATGGACGCAGATAGCTCAATCAGGTAAGCGCTCGACTCCAGTGTATGCTCATCCATGCGTATAGGCGTGCGTTCGAGCCCTGTGAGATTCAGCTATCTTGTAATTTCCCTGGACAAGAAATTAACCGCTTGGTTGTCTCGATTTACCCATGCGATATTTGGGGAGCTGGTCCCGGCTGCAATGGTTATCTCAATGTATGTTTGCTGATAAGGGAAAGCGCTGATCCCGATCTGCTGCATCCCTTGAAATGATGCTAAATGGTTTATGGTATGGTTGGGCCACAGTGATCAGCGGCCATTTGTTGTGAAGAGCTTACAGGCCAATAGCATAAGGCGCTATATATAAATCTCTGCTATTATTATTATAGAAATAGCCTCAAGATGAAGACGTGTAGGCCTGGCCTAACCTAACCTAGGCCCTAGGATATGGCCAGTTTAATCTTTTAATTTTATTAAATTTCTTTCAACCAAGTATATAAAATAAATATATACTGCCTAAATTCATGTCTCTGGATTAAAACTATGGCCCTTGGTGACATCAATAGTACTCTTTTGCTTCGTGGCTGCACCCCTCATCAAAATAGTACTACTGATGTCACCTCGTGTCCATAGTTTTAACCAGAGCCTCTCATGGCAGTATATATTTGTATATTATGCAGTGCTATTTGACACATTTTACAGTTTATGGAATGGCACAAAAAAATGGGGGGGGGGTGACTGAATACTGCCAAATGTGTGTTTTTTCGAGAGGGGGAGAGAGAGTGAGAGAAGGGTGACTTGATGTTTTTTGACAGTGGTGGCTGAGCTATTCCATCTCAACTAGAGCATCAACCCCTTTGTGTGACCTTTGACCTATGTGTGTGTGACCTTTGACTTCAGATTTGTTCTGTGCTCAGGTGAGCAGTCCTTTTGACAAAATTTGGTCATAGTGCATTTCTACACAAATTTACCTCTAGATGACCTTTTGGGTCACTCTGAAACCATGCAAACAAAGGTCAGACTGTCCTTCCCTACCATCATGCCAAATATCAGCCCCATACAGGGGCGGATCCATGATTTGAAAAACGTCAAAATTACCGGGGGTGTGGGGCCTATAGGCTAACTTGTCCAAAATGGGCTGATTTTGCAGGGTTTGCAGAATTACTGGGAGGCGCGCGCCCCCTCCCTAGATCCGCGCCGGCCATATGTCAAAGCATAAAGAAACGCATAGCCGGACAGACAGACTCGCAGAAAGACAGACAGGCAGACCTCATTTTTTGTAGCATAGATTGCAGGTAACCCCAACTTTTAAAAAAATCTTACTTAAAAAAATACAGATTTTATGAGGAAACCCACTCCACTAGGGGATTTTTAATGAAAAGCTAATCCCTTTTGTTCAGTATACCCAATATAGAGATTATCTCTCTTCCACTTTATACAAAATCCATTTTTCCCCTGAAATTTAACATTGTTATCAAACAAATTAGTGAGACCACAGTTGAATGAATTCCCTGCTCTTATATACTTTAAGGTACATTTGCATTTCTTTTAAGTATTGTTGATACGTGATTGAAAGTCTTGTCTACTTTTACAAATTTTGAATATCTCTCAGCTGCTATATGCTTGCTGTAGGTAGGTTTTAACATTTCCAAGTGGCATGTTTTTGCTATTTTCTATTCAATTAATTCACATACACTCTTAAAACATTCAATTCAGAATAGAAAGTAGTCCTGCATATGTTAATCAAATCATAATGAATTCTTAAAAGCAAATGTCTATTCGATTTTACCATATCATAAATTGAGTGACTGACTTATTTACAAAAGGTACCAAGACTAGCATTAACGACTTGGGGGTTCAAATAATTCAAAGATGGGTATGAGTTGAGTTCAATGACGCAGACCATTCTTTTGTGACACCTTCAAAATTCAAACCTATGCATTCCATTATTAGACTATGGGGCATGTCCTTCTATGCTGTTGTTTTGTTGTCCCCATCGGGGGCTAGAAGCGAACAAATTGTAAATTCATAATAAATTATTAAAAACACCCCGCAAATAAAAGTGGCACATTTTCTTGAAAATGAATAAAATGTCACTTCAATTTCATTTCCCCAATATCAGACTCAGTGACCAATGGATATGCTAGACTTCAGCACACAATGAGCTAAACCATATTCAATTACCGGCCAGGTATGCAGTGGAGAAAATCACTTCCATTTCCTTTTCATCTGGGAATGCAGGACCATTGTTATATTGTCTCGCATTTGAAAATATTTCAGGTGTTATCACTGCTCCGATTTAGACAGTAATTTTTCATGACGTAAGCACAAAATATTTATCCTCATTCACAAATAAATAAATCTTGAGCGTCTATAATGCGTGTTCAATTAACTTTGACCATATTTTTAATCAATTATTCGAAAAGGAAGAAAGATGAACAAAATCATTAAAGAATGTTGCTGGGCAACCTTTGACCTGACAATTTTGTGCAGAACCAAAATCCGTAACATATTGCTTAACTTCATTTCTATTAAATTTACCACATTTTCAGAAGAAAACTTAGTGTCAACGACCTATATTATAATGTAAACTGGTTAGCTATTGTGAAAGAGGATTGGCATTTTGTTACTCAACCCAAATTGTAGAGGTAATAACACCTGGCTATAACAATGGCTCCACATACTGGGCCCATTGTAATAACTTTAGCTCATGGTTTGCTGAAGTCTATACATAGCCATTGGTCACTGATATTGGGAAAAAGAAATTTAACTGATTTTATTCATTTTAAGTTTTATGCACAGGAACAGATAGTTATATGATTTTAATAATTTATTATGAATTTACACTTGGCTTCCCACTAATAGGGACAACAGAATTTGTTATACAGTTGGTTATTTGGTCTACGCCCCATAGTCCATATGCTTTGACATATGGGGCTGATAATTGGCATGAAGGTAGGGGAGGACAATCTGACATTTGTTATCGAACGTCATTAAGGGCAGCAGGTGCATGAAGCACTTCAGGCTCCGAGTACCGCTTCATTTGAACGGAATAAATCCCAACCCTCGAAACCAGCCAAGGACTCGTAAGTGGTCGGCTCCTTTCATTCACCCGCTGCCTTTAATTGGTTTCTTTGTTATCAGGGTTTCATAGTGACCCAAAAGGTCAAAGGTCATATAGAAGTCAATTTGCATAGAAATGCCCTATGACCACCAAATTTGGTTAAAAAGACCACTGACCTGAGTACAGAACAAATCTGAGGTAAAAGGTTACACACATATAGGTCAAAGGTCACATCCAGGGGGAAATGCACAAGTATTCAAAATTAAACATGTATCTAAAAGAATCGACCAGACAGTACAACTCGTACCTATCTTCACATCAGTGAAGGCATGAACAGAAAGTGTTAGTAAGAAGTGAAACGACTCTTGCTCCTCTGTACACAAACCGCTCAAGTTACATTTTGATGAGAATTGCCCAAATATTCACCGGCTCTGATTGGTTGACGTCACAATTCATTCTAGCGTACCTCTGCAAAATACCGCAAGTCTCGTCAAATTCCACTACTCTTCTTCATTATTACCTTACGTACAAAAGACTTTAATTAATCATTTTCAGGCTGTACAATTTCTGCAGTTCTGTTTCCTAGTGCATTTGATACATAATGCTAATGCTTAACCCAATGGGCGCTGCAGATGAAAATAGTTGTTCGGAATACAATTTTGTTTCTTCAAATTTTTGCAAAAAAAACTAAAACTTTGCATTTCCATGACTATATTCAAATTCAACATGAGAAATGCATTCAAATGAGTCCAAACAAGCCTAGTCACAGACCAGTGGTTTTTGAGTTGGCATCCCAAATCCCCACAGGTCATTTGGGAAGCCATCTCAAAACCACCGACTTACATGTTATAACCTGTACAAAATCTACCACGGTGGAAAGGGTTAAGTTTGAATTAAACATGAGAACGGGATAATACACTCACCTGTCTCGTTCGCTTTTTTGATCCGCCATGTCGAAAAATCCCCATCACCTGTAGGCCATTTTTTTCAATATGTTCAAAGCAAGCCTTCACAACCATCGGGACGACTGACTCACGTGGTTGCAGGCTTTTACGTCGTTCTCGTCTTGCCTGGCTCTCAGTCGTGCTGGTTGATAAGGACAAGGCATCGAGCAGTGTCGCGCTGGGAGAAGAAGGTGAATGTTCTGGTGAATTCTGTTCTACTGGTGATGGTAACTCGCTGTCATCTGATGCCTGTAGTTAGGGCAAAACAAGAACAAAAAAATCGTACGGCTGATAACTTGGTCAAAATAGTGTGCGTGAGTATGACCTTTAAGAACTATTGATTGCAGACTGGACATTTTGCAAAACACAGGAAATAAATCACTTGCAATGCAACCTGTTCAATCACACAATATAAAGAATAGTTAGATTAAAATGTGATTTTTTTAAAAATGAAACCTTGACTCTAGAAATTTAAAACATTAAATCAACAATTAAAAATATTTTCAAAGACAATCTGATTTGATAAGTGAAAGATCTATAGATTTATCGCCTACATTAAGACATTAAAGCAATAATGGCACATTTTTTAAGAGCACCCCCAATTTTCAAAGTTGATATTTTGGCACAGTTACGTTGGTAATTGTCTAGGAAACTATACCTGCGAACGAGAATGCTAAGAAATGCGTATTTATAATAAAATAGCGATTTTGTAATTAGAATTGGGATCCCAGATTGGACTTAACGGCAGAGCTGGAAATGCTACGTTTATGTCGTCCATGATGAAATAGTGCCACCTCGAGAAGATAACCTCTAACTTGACTTGCCTGAACCAATAAAACAACTAATGGATGAGCGTAGACATGTACATGGCGCTATTTCCCGGCTATTTCACATTGGAAGGCCGTTTCCAGCAGCCGTTGAATTATTATCGGGATCCCGATAATAATTATTCTAATTACAAAATTCCTTCGTTTGTAACACACTGACATTTTCGAGCTTAACCATTCACAGGTATAGTTTACTAGCCAGTTACCAATGCAACCGTGTAAAAATCTCAATTTTTTTGAAAAATTGGGGGCACTCTTCAAAAAAATTTGCTAATATTGCTTTAAGTAGTTCAAGCTGGCTCAAAGATGTTATAAACCATGAGCCCCATTCCTATGTGAAAAACAAATGAAAACAAGAAACTACAGCATTACGGAAAAGGTTTGAAATGATCACATCTGAGGTGGCAATAACTGTCTGTAGGTCTTAGCCTCATGCATGTTTGGATGTTCCCCCCCCCCTTCAGGAGCAGAGATTGAAGCACATATTGGAGATGTCATCAACCCGCAATGCTCCTGGAGCATTACTGTACAGGTTAGGTTTAATCATGAATGCTCCAGGAGCAGCCAACTGGCTACACCTCCAACATATAGTGTAAATTAGCTAAAAATCTTCAACAAAATGACAGTGCTCCGGTTACCTCTTTGTATTACCTATTTTCCTCAAAAAGAGAAGGGAAAAATATTTTCCCTATTTTTGGCCTAATTACATTATACCCTTTGCGCCTACTCGATATTATGTGCTTTATTCCATTAACAAAAGCACATGTTAAAGCGTGGGTGTGAAAATTAATGTGAGAAAATAGGGCATAATTACATTATACCCTATTTTCTTATATCCATAATTTCCTTAAAGGAGGATGACCCAATGGCCTTCACCCCATAACCCATCTGTAAAGTTTTGCGCCGATCTTTCAACCCGTTTTGATATGACAGCTTAAACGTGATTTTGTAATCCCATAGAGTACTGTGCAAAATTAATATTGGTTGACCAAAATCGGGCATATTTGTGCTCATAACATCCAAACCAAACATCCTTTAGGCGACGAAAAAAGAAAACCCTGTTTTACAGGCGAGCAGACCTTTCGAGTAGGGTCGGTCGGTCGGGCGAATTTTTTCTTTTAATTTTTTTTCTTTTCTGGAGCTCAAAATTGGCCTAAAATAGCCCCAAAATCTGAAAAATCAAGAGAAAAAATGAAAAATTTTTACAAACAAATTTTCTAAAAAAAATTGCCAAAATCGATAAATTTGGGCTAAAAACAGGCTGATTTTACATGATTTTTGGAAAAACTAAAAAACAAATTCTGCAAAACTGAAAAATCAGGGTCGGTCAGACCCGTAAAACAGGGTTTTTTATTTTCGTCGCCTTAGCCCTAAGATTTCACAGGGTAAATGAGAAAAATAGTAGCTTTCTTCTAATACCAAACTTTTTGCCCACTTCCGGTAAAATCTGTGGTCTCTGGGACGAGGTTATTAGCGATTGGACCATGGCCCTTTAATACAGCTGTGATTTCTGAGAAGCAGTGCTCCCTGCAATCACGCATTCACCAACCCTATCCTCATGTGCCAAGATACTTATATCCTCATGTGCCAAGATACTTACATAATTATGCATACAATTTGTCACATAATTTTACCCTCCGATCCCCAAAACACTGCCATCAGTAACAAATTCTTCCTAAGCCTAAATAGTATTATTATTTTTGTTTTTTTGCCTTCCCTCTTATTCAAAACCGATACTGATCTGCAAAGACCAATTTTGATTTAGAGCTTAATTTTTCATCAATATTATTACAATCGTTATAAAATATAAACAAAATATGCATGCATCCGATGTAAACTGCCGGTGAAAAGAAAATGTAATTTTCAAATAGTGGTTTACTCTGATCTAGCATGTATTGAATATACAGTCATTAAATAAATCATTACATTTGCTTTATACCTGTTTGATCATGATCTTGCCGAAAATACAGTATTCAAAATGAGTTCTATTATTTTTTCACCATTTACCAAGAAATGGCCTTTGTGACGTCAAGCTGATGGTGTCATTCAACCTACTTTATAAAGTATTTAAAAGCATTAAGTGATAATAAACACATATTCACCTGCTAAAGCACTGAAAAATATATGAATTATGATTGCTATAGTCATAACATACAAAAATCAATTTGCAAATGCATACTTGTGCTTATTTTCCCTTTGAATTTCATCCATAATGTAAATTTTAGACAAACATAAAAATTTCTGAAATAGATTTTGTTCTTTTTCACCAAAATGGCAATTATGTAGATCATAATTGCCATTTTGTGAGTACATGGCATATAATGGATTTCTCCCATGTCTAGTTACGTGTAACTGTGACAGTTTGCTCAATTTGCTTAGAAGGCAAAACTGCAATCACTGTAATTAATACCCTGAGCAGTTAAGTCAGTCATTGGGGTAGTATTAGGCTACACTTTACATTAAAGTGGCACTGGCACATTTTCACAAAATATGAAATTTCTTCAATTTGCTCTCAAATGATAGTCTAGGCCATTGGAAGAACAAAGATATATTTTACACATAAAAATAACATACCCCAAAACAGATAGGGACATTGATATGAGGATAAAGACATCCAGGTAATTTGTAGGCCAACTTTTAAGTTTTCCATAACTTTAATCAGCAATATTACATGAATATTTTTGACTCGTACTCACTGATATTAAAACCACAAAGGTTATAGACCGATCAAACAGTGTGCATAGCGTGGGAAACATGCATACGGCGTGCGTGTTCTTGTGTTAAATGCCATTTTCGTCGTCTGCTGATTTTAACGTCGCCGGCGACGTTAAATTATAAAATCGTTCTGTTTACCCGTAGATTTGGTCTTAATCATTTCAGGTGAGGGCTTTTGTATATAAAAGCCTTACAACCATGCAAAAATATCGATTTTGAAAAATCTTGAGGGCGCACTATTTTTCAAATGTGCCAGTGTCTCTTTAAGTCTTGAATTTACTGAGAATTTACTACCCAAGTCACTGAACTTAAGATTGAAAGAATCCTCCGAATCTTCAGTCTAGCATCAAACTTAATATTTCTATAGTAGATCAAGTCATACCCTTTACTTTAAGAAATTATCAGGGTTCTCTCACATAATTTGTTGATTTTATAACAGTCATGGAAAATAACACCTTCAGAAACATTATAGTGTAATGAATTTAGCAAACCAAAATCTTTTCCATTCCTGAACCAGTGATGTAATCTCCAATCCAAAATGGTAGTTTTGTCAATACATTTACTGACCCATTCCTTTTTTTTTTGTAAATACATTCACTTCATTACTAAATGCATTGATGATTCCTAAATTTGTCAGTGAATACATTCACTACTCCTATTCTTTATCTTTCATTGTCAGCAATACATTCATTGACGGTTCCTTCATTTCAATACATTCATTTATGATTCCTTCATTTGTCAGTGAATCCACCTCTGATTCCTTCACTTTCACTGAAGCTTCCTTCATATCTCAATACATTCATTGACGGTTCCTTCATTTCAATACATTCATTTATGATTCCTTCATTTGTCATTGAACTTTCATTGATGATTCCTTCATTTGTCATTGAACTTTCATTGATGATTCCTTCATTTGTCAGTGCAGTTTATTGATGATTCTTTAATTTGCCAATACATTCATTGACAATTCCATTTGTCAATATATTCATTAAAGACTCCATTGTTTGTCAGTATACATTTACTGAGAATTCTTTTATATGTCAATACATATCAAACGAAATAATTATCAATACAGTCATTAACAGTGTCTTCATTTATTGATACATTCACTGCCAATTCCATCGGTTGCCAATACTTGCCATGATATAATTTGTCAGTGAATGCATTCATTTACAATTACTTCCATTTGTCAATCCATTGACAATTCCTTCACTTGTCATTGAATACATTCATTGATGATTCAGAACACATTTGTCCAACACATCGCTGCAGAATCCGTTGTTTGCCAGTAAATATATTCATTGATGGTTCCTTCATTTGTCAGTGCAGTTTATTGATGATTCTTTAATTTGCCAATACATTCATTGACAATTCCATTTGTCAATATATTCATTAAAGACTCCATTGTTTGTCAGTATACATTTACTGAGAATTCTTTTATATGTTATAACATATAACGAATAATTATCAATACAGTCATTAACAGTGTCTTCATTTATTGATACATTCACTGCCAATTCCATCGGTTGCCAATACTTGCCATGATATAATTTGTCAGTGAATGCATTCATTGACAATTACTTCCATTTGTCAATCCATTGACAATTCCTTCACTTGTCATTGAATACATTCATTGATGATTCCTTCATTTGTCATTGAACTTTCATTGATGATTCCTTCATTTGTCATTTAATACATTTATTGATGAGTCCTTCATTTGTTAGTGAATACATTAACTGATGATTCCTTCACTTGAAGAAAATGCATTCACTGAAAATTCCTTCCTTTGTCAGTGAATGCAATCATTGACAATTCCTTCAATTACCTGAATACATTCATTGACCTTGACTCCCAGATGATCTAGCTCTAACAGCTGACTTGATATGTTGTGCCCAATATCTACTAACATCAGCTTGAATCTGCAGACAAAGTCGGCCCTACATCTTATGCCAATAGACCGAATATTGACTGCAATGAGGAAAATGATCATCGACATATCTCACACAGATGTAGCCAATCAAATAGGTCAAGGTGACTTCAAATATCTAGGGTCCTATGTCGCCGACAGCAGAAAGACTTCCTATCACGCAAAGGACAAGCTTGGAATGCCTGCAATAAACTACACCACTTATGGCATCTGTATCTCCAATTCAAACCAAGCTGAAGTTCTCCAGAGCCTGTGTAGAGAGATCCTGTTATATGGATCTGAGGACCATGGACATGAAGAAGAGCTACAGGATAGACTGGATGGCACCTACACCAAGCTTCTTATGCGAGTACAAAACATATCCTGGCATGAGCACAAAGACCAAAGCACAGATCTATGGAGATATCCTCCAATTTCATCTTCTGTGCCCAACGACGTGCACGATTCCGGTCACTGGCACCGTCTGCGATGAAAAGTAGTCTCAGACGTCACACTTTGGAAGTTACCGTGCCAAAACAGGGGTCGTCAACCCTTTAACTACATTGAAACGATTGCTCAAGACATCCAACAGGATCCATATGACATCCCCAACTTAATGACAAACAGTGACATTTGTCGCTCTACATGGTGAACAGCATCTCGGCTGCGGCCGTTAGAGACATTCATTGATGATTCCTTCATTTGCCAGTGAATGCATTCATGGATGATTCTTATTTTTTCATTGAATACATTCATTTACTTTTCCTTCATTTGACAGTGAATACACTTTTTGGCAATTCCTTCATTTGCCAGTGGATATGATACATTCTTTGACAATTTTCTTTAATTTGCCAGTGAATACATCATTTGCCAGAATCAACCAAAATTTTAAAATTACTTTTTGTATCTCTCCTGAAACACTCACAAATATGCAGGTACTGAGATCATGTAAAGCACCTTTATGGATCTTAGGCATGAATAGAGTCAAACATTTATTGTTGCAGTGAAAAAAAAATCAAATTTGCGATACAATTTCCTGCCATAAAATTAACTTTTGCGTATCAAAAAACCTGTAATGCTGATAATGCAGATACAATCAAAATGGAGAGGAAAGATGAAAGACGATACGCAATTGCCATGTACGTCAGCTGTCAGCAAGGTGCTATTATCACATATTGCTTTTTTCAACACTCCCAAAATGTAGCCATCTTTCAAAAATGACCTTAACCGCAGTCACATCTTACTCAATTTCAGCATGCATCTTTTAAATCAACTAACTTCTACTTACGTTAAATCATTGAATTATCTAGATTAATGGTACTGAACCTTTTCTTTGTTGAGTGTTATGACGTCTCGTAAAGTTCATATGAATGACGCCATCCTTTTTTATTTTAAAATTTGATGAGTAATCAAAGATGTGACATTGATTTAATTTAGTGGATGCACCCAATTATGATGTCCTTGCTCTGTATGCCTTGGATTACAATGTGCTTAAGCAATGATGCAGAATTGACTCAAGTCTTACCAGTATTCAGAGGAATACAAGAAAGGAAAAAACTCTAAATGGACAGGTGTAAAAAGATGAATCATCCATCTGAGAGATAAATTTATGAGTTTTCTCAAGATCACATTGATTTTATTCCACAGACAATACCTCCTTAAATGCACACGTGAATGACTCCAGGATACATCCTAAAACAATTCCTTTAAAAAGGAAAGGGGCGGCCCAAGGAGTGAGTCTTGTGGTGATTTTAGTATTCTGCCATCACGTAAAATTTGGCACCTTTAACATGTCGGTTTTTTATTCCGTTAAAGTGCCGATTCGTAACCTGTTGGCACGAATCCTAACTCTGTCCCGATGAATTGTTTGGGTTTATCTATGTGGTTTGGAAATACTTATGTAAGAAGAACGGTAGACACAATATCAGATTGAATTTGTGAAGTTTTATTGCAACTTGCTTAGTACAAAAGTGTTTGAAATAAGTATAAAAATATATATATTGAAATACAAGAATATAATATGAACAGTTTAGTTGTTGGTGAACCTTATCAGACGTAACTTGTAGCATTATTAAACTTTTTCACCACCTTAGGGTCCCTGTCTGACTACGGACCACCGGGCCCCTTTGCAACTATACCAGGGCCCTTTTACTAGCTGCCCCAAAGTCCCAAGGTCTTTTCTTCATTTCGAACTATCCAAGACCCCTTCCACAACTGTCTGGGAGCCCTTCACAGCTGTCACAGAGCGTCCTTCCCAACTAACACAGACCCCCCTTCTCATCTACAAAGAGTGGCCCTTTCCCAACTAACCCAGGTTCCTCCTTCCAACTACACCAGGGCACATGTCTACATTACCTCCTTTTTATCTATATGGACAATTCCCAACTACCCATCCCAACTACCCAAGGTCCTTTTTTGGTATTACAATAATTGATTCCGTCATGCACTATATGATATTGGGCAGAAGCACTTGACGGAATAAAAATGGCAATACCTCATTTGCATATACCATGAAACCTCTACCAGATTTCCTTCTCAACCTTCGAGAGTTCCATTTCCCAACTACCCCCGGGGTTCTCTTTCCAACAACGCCAGGGTTCCACATTATACAAGGGTGTTTGCCAATCACCCCTTCCACCAACACAACCCATCCAATTCAGGTTCTCATTTTCACCAAATTGAAAATTGAAAAAATTAACTTGAAAAAAAACAATATATTTTAATTATTTTTATAAAATTGAGTGTATATTTTTTATTTTTATAATTGTTTAAAAAACATTTTTCTTCGTATTTTCTTTTTTTCATGTATTTGTCTTTTTTTTCATTTTTAATATTCGGGTTTTATTTCTAATTTTTAATTAATTTGTATTACTTTTTAGTTTTAATATTTTGCTCATTTTAAATGCTTATTTTATTGTTTCATTAATTTTTGTTCGTATTCGATATTTTGATTATTTCTTTTTATTTGGTTAAAAGTCATATTTTCGGAAATCTTAAATACAGATCATAACTTTCAGCTTCTCATAATATCAGGCATGTCGTTCTGATCATTTTAACATTTTTTGTGGCTGAGGGGGTTTACTTAGTGGTTAATAATGAACATTTTAGATTTCCCTACCAATGCTCCTGATCGAGCTTACAATATTCATCTTGAAAAATGGATTTTTTTGAAGGAAATATTACTTAAAAGTATCCAACTGTTATAAATTCTGATATATGAATTTAGGTTTAGACACCATCTTATACCAATGACGTAAACATTTATATGAAATCTTGAAAATAATGAATAATGAAATAGTGACCTCCTCCTTTTTTCGAACGGTCAACTTGAAACTAACAATCCAATTCCATTGGCCTTAATAATTTTTGTTTTTATTTAATCTGCTTATATTATTTTATGTATTTTTAATTAATTTTAATTTAATATTGTTTTTCTTTTAAATTCTTATTTGTTTCCGTCTTTTCTTTTTTTATTTGTCTTTCTCTCATTGTGCAATTGTTAATTCTTTTGAATTTTTTATTTTGTATTTTATTTATATTTAAATTTATTTTCTTTTGTTTCCATTGTAATTTTGTTTTATTATTATTAGTTTATCAACTTATCTTTATTTTTTATTATTTTAAAGATTTTTATTTTATTAGTTCATTTTTATTTTAGTACTTTGTTTATTGGTGTATTTTCATTTAGTTGCATTTGTTATTATTTTTTACAATTATTTTTGTTCATTTACTTTTGTTATTAATTTAATTTGCTTATATTATTTTATGTATTTTTAATTAATTTTAAGTTAATATTGTTTTTCTTTTGCTTAAAATCTTATTTATTTGTTTTTTCTTTTTTTATTTGTAATTTAGCGTTTTCTTCTTTTTTTCACTCATTGTTCAATTGTTAATTCTTTTGAATTTTTTATTTTGTATTTTATATATGTTTAAATTTATTTTCTTTTGTTTCCGTTGTAATTTTGTTTCATTATTATTATTTTTAATTTTGGCCTACTTATTCCCAACTTCGTGATTCAATTTAAGCTGTGTAAAAAAAGTTGTTAAAAAAAGTAAAAATGGGGAAAAGGGAGAAAAAAAAGCAAAACAACGGCACATCTTTCATGGTAACAAACAGCTCAAACAAAAACAAAACTAAATAATAACAATGACAAATCAAACTTCACTTGACTGATTTCGAACCCAGGCCCAACGGGGGAAAATAATGCAAGATCGTGTAGTGCCTTAAACCGCTGCGCAACATAGGAAACTTGCTATATAACCATTAATCTGCTCAATTGATCACAAGGTGATGGAAGACATCTCGAGGTCACGATTGACATGACCCAATAATTGCGTTTTACGTGGAGGATGCCATTAGAAGTGGTTTTTAAAAAAAAAACGTTAAAATATTCCTTCAATTTCTCAAGGAAAAAAATGGAGAACTTTTTCCTTGATTAAATCTCGCCTAAAGAAGTAATTTTAGGTCAATCTGTAATTTCGAGCACCCTCAATATATTTTCCCCATATTTGGAACACCTCTATGTAACATATACTCGTGATGTAACGTAGACATCCCCAGTTTGGCTACAGTTTCCTACGGCGGTCCGGAAAGTGTGTAGTCTTGTGTTACAGACTGCGAAAGATATTAATATTAAGTACGGCGCGAGCGATTAACGTTATCTCAAAACGAAGGGGTTCTAATGGAGATTTTTTGCTCAGAGGGATCCATTACTATGTTTTTGTGTTTTGAATATGTATCGTAATTGGGGTCTGAACCTATAGAACCTAGCGGAAAATTGAACGTTTTTGTCGGGTACTTCGTGGCTCAACACGGAAAAGTAAGGCACCCCGCTACGGGCTGCAATCCCTTACACTTACCGGACGCCGTAACGGTTTCCAAAGCTAAGTAATATGTGCGCCCATCGTCGCCCTAAAAGTCCAATGTGATTCTTGGTAAAAAATCTTTAATCTTTAAGTGACCTGATGTAAATTTGAGGAGGAAGGGTAAGCCTTGAAATGACTCCTATATAGTTAGGGGGACTGGGTTTGATATGAAGTCCAGTGGGATTCAATGATTAAGCATTCACACCTATTTAGAAACCTGAGTAGGTCCCAGAGAACAGAAAAACTTTGATGGAGAATTCCCAGGGTGGCAGATGGCAGCCATCTGATTTCAAAATGGACGCCATTTGTGGTATATTTTAACTCATAACTTGAGTTGTGAATGTGCTAGGACGCTTAGTTTGGTGCCGAACTGGTTGTAAAACACCCCCATGGAAAGGATAAGTGTGACATAAGACCAGGCAGCCATTGTGTTTGTCAAAATGGCTGCAAATTACCCTGGTTTATTGCACATTTTCAGCAGAAATTTTAGTGGTGGGTTTCATACATTTAATTTTTAGTGGCACAGTCTCCATTTTTAACCAGTCAAGGTGTATATAAAGATGTTTTGGATTTGTTGAGAGTAAATATTAATTCTTCCTTTCCATCTTGATAATTTGTATTTCAAAATGGCTGCCATTTTGACACTGTAAAAGTCATTTTTGTGTAACTTTATTTCAATACAAGGTATTCATAGGGCATTTAGACCTGACTGCTATGGTGCATTTTGACTTCCACGAGTCAGCGCATAATCTATCAACACGGTCAGGACAGGTACTTGTTCATCTAAGTGCCGGTGTAGAAAGTAATTATAGTCCGGCCGTAATAATAGTCCGGGACAATGGTTGAACAATAGGGCAATCGATTTTCAGTTGACTCTTAACGCAACATAGTTTCACGCTTTCTTCCGTATCGTCGGGGGGGGGGGGGCTATGGAGCCCCGGGGGGGGGGACGGGTGGATCCAGACGGACAAATCTGCTTTACACCGGTGTGAAAGCAGGAGATATTTAGTCCGGCGGGAGCCATTAGTCCGGGGGGGCTCCATAGACGATAACGGAATAAAAGCGTGAAACTAATGTTGCGTAAAGAAGATCAACTGAATCAACATTGCCTATTGTCCATGACTCTGAGACGCCCGGGACAATGGTTACTTCTCAACGGTTGTAGAAGGTTTTAATAGTCTGACGGACTCATAGTCCACCCACAAACGGTTAAAAATAGGGCACTTGATTCAGTTGATCTTCACAAATTCCATTGTCGTCTAGGGAGCCGGATTATCTCTTTTACATCAGTGTAAAAAGTCCGTGCTCCACAGAAACAAATGGAAGAAAGCGTGAAACTAATGTGGCCTGAAGAGTCAACTGATGCTATATTCGTCACCCTGAGACGAATATACCAACCGTCGTACAGGTGGAGTATGAGTCCAGATGACTATATCTCCTGCCACACGTTTTAGTTAAACGCAGTATTTCAACAAGCCTCTCGGCGTCAGTGACATCCCTGAGGTAAAGAGACTATAGTATCATTGTTCATAATGGAAGGGCCAAGTGGAGATTGAATCTCTATTCAACATACTAAAACCATCCGATTAAAACTGTGTGTTAAAGAAAATACCCAAAAACATTGTCCTATGTAATAACAACCCCTGATACACCACTC